>OZ022581.1:4422299-4597299 GCA_963669155.1 Arbacia lixula | reverse complement strand
CTCTCCTTCTCCCTCTCCTTTCATAGATTCTGGTATATTGCAAGTACCTCTGCACAGACACCTCTTCACCGTCTGTAGGCTTGTCCCCATCACGCCCCGAACACGGAGCCTACCGGTCCGCCTCCCTTACGCGTCCGGTCCGAGAGACGTACGCGGACATCGCCGACGCCTGCTTCAAGTACGGCGGTCACGTCGTCAACGTGCTGCAGATTGTCGACATGACAGCGGTGGCGGCGCTGTATCTGCAGTTGTCCGGTGCGCTGCTGGTGGACACTTTCCCGATGGCGGGCTTGAACAAGCTCACATGGACTGTGCTCTCTGTCGGCGTGCTGCTACCGACGGTGTTCCTCAAGAATCTGACTAACATATCGTGGTTGAGCCTCGTAGCGCTGGTCGCTCTCGTGGTCATGTACTCCAGCGTGGTGTGGTACAGCTTCGGCCGCAGCATCCACTGGCGGCTCGACTCCATCCCGTCTTTCGACGTGGAGTCATTCGCCATTAGCTCGTCTGTCATCGTCTTCAACTTCGGGGCGCAGTTCGTGATGCCTGGCGTAGAGGGAAGCATGCGGGATCCTTCCCGTTTCAACCTGGTGCTGAACTGGTCGTACCTGGCCACTGGGGTGCTCAACATCTCGTACGCCCTCTTCGCCTTCCTCACCTTCACGGACGCCACGCAGGAGTTCATCACGTACAGCATGCCGCTGCTAGCGCTGCAAGGCGTGGTCAGCGTCGTGTTCGTCATCAAGTCCCTGCTCACCTACCCGCTCATGATATTCCTCATCGTGAGCACGGTGGAGTCGATGCAGCTCGCTTGCCTGCCCCGCTGCTACCCCGAGGCGCAGGAGCGCTGCCCACCGGTCTGGGCCGTGGTTTTCCGGCTGCTGCTCGTGGCGTTGACCGTGTTGCTAGCCGTCGCTATCCCGCACTTCTCCCTGCTGATGGGGGTAGCTGGCAGCCTCACCGCCCCATGGCTTGACTACATCTTTCCTTGCCTCTTCTATCTCAAGCTACGCACTGACCTTGTCAGATCCTATGAATTCTTCTTAATCATCCCCATCATTATTCTAGCTACACTAGCTGGCATCGCGGGACTCTTTTATTCGTTTAAAGCATTGGTTGGTGCAATTACTGTCGACATTAGTGAAAACTTTTAACGATTCTGGACGATGTCACAGTCATTTCTTTGCAAAAAAGAATATTTATATCACTATCCTAACTCGTGCAGAGCGTAGCAGTTCACATTAAAGGTGTCTGCATATTACGATCATGAACTCTGACCTACGGAGTCTCGTATTAAACTAAATCATTTAAAAGATGATAACTACGCGATAACCGATATCATACCAAATGCATCTACAAATATTTTCTTTAATATATCGCACTGATTAAAACGAGTCCCAAACGATAATGGTGCTAATGTTCCGTGATGAATGCAATTGCTTAATAACTTGAACAATAACATCGGGCATGTCTATATACATATACTAGTAGTTTATTTAGAGCGGTATTCATTCCAGTGAACTAATATATGGAATTAGCTCATTCTTGAGATGTGGAATTAGCTAATTCCTAACATGTTGAACGCATGTTCAATCGATACTTCTAAGTCGATACAATAATGTAAAACATTTGATACCGTCCTACCTTTAATGGCTAAGAATGTGCAATCCTACATATACCGCAATGACATTGGGGATGTGTCCCAGATAGAAGATGTATCTTGAGGGAATGGTAGAAAGCAAACGGGAAAGAGGTAGACAGCGAACCACCTGGTTTGATGATATTAAGAAATGGACAGAACAATTGTTTGGGATAGAAGTACATGAAGGTGCATAGCTGCCAAACCCTTTCTAAGGGACGGTACTTAATGATGATGACTTGTCCAATTCCGGTGCAGTATATATAACGCGAACAAGTACGGTATACACACCGGAATGTATCGTCGTCGTTTTATGACCCATCACAATGAGTAACAACAATTAAAATTTAAAGAACGATACTAAAATAACAATTATTTGTACCGGCTTCCTTCGTAGTTAAGTGCAATAACATATGTTCATTTTGAACACTCAACCATTTTTAATCACATATTTATATTTATTTATATTTTACGTGTATCGATGGAATATGTAAAAGCAGAGGATCCACAGGGAACTAAGCTGATATTAAAATTATGTATCCTTTAGAATTTGTTTTACTCCATGAGTCCATACAAAAAGGAAGCAATATATTGTGTTTAATTCTTGGAAATGCTTTTAGTCAAATACTGCTTAATAATTTAACAATTTATTTTTAGTTTATTATTACTGTCTAATAATTGTATGTGTCTTTCTGTTTCTATGTAACTTGTTTGATGTCACATTCCTCATTTGTATCAATGTATCTTCTTTGTAAACCAGTAAAAATAAAATTTCCAATTGGACAATAAATTGCAATATCAATCAATCAATCAATTTCAGGTAAATAACTGATTTGTTGCTTGCTCAGCTGTTTTAAAGTAGTACAGTAATGACAGTACAGTATTATGATACAGTGTACTATGATGATGATCTCAACACGTTTGAAATTTCTGAACCAAATATTGTTTTCATCATCAATGATCAGTGTAACTGAATTCATGTGTTTTGAAATAAAATATTTTTTTTTCGATGTTGAAAATAGCCTTTTCTAGCTTTATTTGTTGCATTAGCTTATGGAATGATGTTATCCTCAATGTAGTGCTATTTATTTTTATTCAAAAAGTGTAATTGTTTTTCAACGTAATTTTTGCTCTATTGCTGATAATATCACCTGATACAATCTGGAGATGAATGTGTATGTGTGTGTGTGTGTGTGTGTTTTGGGTGGTTGTGGTCTTTGACGTGTATATTATTTTGTTAATTTTGTTACTCGTGCATTGTATTATGATGTAACATTATACCTTTAAATATATTACATGTAATGTTGGTTAAAAGTACCTCTTGCTCACTCAAGCCTTGTGCATTTTTTGGAGGTCTCCGTCTGTGATATTTCTCAAGTGCATTATTTTGTATTTTGATGTTTTTCACTTTGATGAAAAATAAAATTGAATTGAAAAAAAAATCTTCGCGCCAAAGACTGGCAGGTTCTGTAAATCCACCCACATTTTATGGGAGCGAGCTTATGCAAGACAGTGCATGACTAGCACGTGAAAACAAATCATTTTCAAGTTCTTTGAAAGTTTCCATGGTGACAATGCACTAAGAAAGTATACGTTTAGAAAACAGCAACAACTTTTGGTGAAACCATGTGTTTGTATTCTTTCAGGATGATTAACCCACTTATGGAGTGAAAAGGGGAAATGGAAGAAAGAGTGACAAGAGGGTAGATGATTTCTTGTTTTTATAACACTTACACAAGACTATTTTTAGCTTTAGTGTTTAGTGTTTTAAACCAAAAATAAATGGGATGGAGTGGAAGTAGAAGAAGAGGGTCGTGATGAGAGTTGTGAACTAGTCACAAAGTAGTTTTATAGAGAAAAGAAGAAAGAAATGAGAAAAGCAAAGTGTGAAGAAGTTAAAGCAATTTTTGCAACTAACTATAGGTTTCTTTCAAAATATGAAATTTCGACGTTTCGGGCAATGTGTTCTGTCCGTCATCCGGAGAATAACTCAATTTCATTTTTATAAAGAAGAAATTAAATGCAGTTTGTCATTTAAAATGTTTGTTTTAAACTCCAATTATTTTCTGAGTTACTCTTAGAACACACACATAATAAGAATAGCTCTTTTAGAAATTCCGTGAACCGTTTTCCTAGTACATAAATGACAAAGTATTGTGTGTATCAGTAATTCCAGGCATCATTGAAAGAATTATGGAACAAATATGTATGTTGCTCGCTTGTAAACTAAACGAAATATGTTTTTCTAAATTTCTTTTTACATATGCCTTCCCACGTTAATGATATTTGATGATTTTTTACTTTTCTAACTAATATTTGTCTTTTGTCTTCATTCTATCTACTTTATCGGAGTAGGGACAAAATTGTCAAAGATTTTGTGGGTGGAGGGTCTGTGGACCACGGGCACTATTACGTAATCTTCCTCCTACAGTGGCAGCCCTTCTGCATGCATCCAACCATACAAAGGTCTATCCTACTGTCTTGAATGAGTCATGCTTAATTGTATTAAAGTTGTTCTGCATAGAAATGCCGAATGAATGATAAAATGCCCATCTTGATATACTGTTTGTTACTAATAATCATGGTAACATACAACGTATTTTTTTTCACGAATTTCACTGTATCTCATGTAGATTCCAACCGAGTACCGTCTTTAACTAAAATTAATCCTCAGCGAAAAAAAAAACCGATATCTGATGGCACCCGCAGGCCTCCACTTAACAGAGCGGGGCGCGCATGGGGGTTGTTCATTGTCAAGTTCGATTACAAGGCCTGGGGCGCCCTCCACCCAAATCCTGTTTGCCCACACAAGTGTTCACTTCCGATGCAGTATTTGCTATTAGTGGAAACCATGGTAATGGGGTATGATCCCGACTTATGATTGCTGAATGACATGAATGTTTACAGCTAAGTTCTTGATTAATTGATTGATTGATTAATTGATTGATTGATTGACTGACTGACTGACTGATTGATTGATTGATTGATTGATTGATTGATTGATTGATTGATTGATTGATTGGTTGGTTGGTTGATTGATTGAATACGTGGTTTGATATATTGAATGAATGATTGAACGAGTTATTGAATAATTCATTGATTAATCGATTGATTCTCGTTATATATTGATAATGGGCGCGATTTGTAGCTTTATAACTGCCTTACGCCAATACCATGAATATAGTGCTATAATGTTGTCTCTAGATTACACTCATTAGCCATTAAACAGGACTCGTGATAATGCTCTATTTCATGTGAATATTCCCATGATTACCATTATATTAGATCATAGTGCTGGACTAATGTGCCTTACCTACTTCCTCTTTCTCGTAGTATCGGTAAGCCGTTTATCCACTCAAATTGTTTTGATGAAAACACTGTCGGGTGTGTAGTTAAGTCCTCTCAGTACCAATTCAGAAAATTGGCTATTTAGTTTATACACATTTTTGAGTCCACGGTAAGGAAAGGGTGAACCCTCTCGGTTACAATTCCAATCGTGACCATTCACTTCTCACACCCTATTGTGCCCATGATAATGAAAGATTGACATGATTAATACAATTCAACCCCAAAGCATATATCAAGCGTGACAGTAATAACCACATTTGGAGGAAATACATAATGTAATTGTTCTATAAACTATTAACGACTGAAATAGAGCTACAGTACTCTATCCGACAATGATCATTTCCGGCTAGAGTTCCGGAAAACGGCTGGTTTACCAATATAGGCCTTTACAGCACGTCAATTGAGTTCGACACTTAATCCATACAATCGCTTAGAACTATAATGCATGCGTGTATGAATTAACACGTTACTCCGTATTAGTTGGGGACGTTTATGAATAGGAGAACACGTTTACACGTTAGTCAACGTATTGGCTCATCTAGCCCTAGTTCATCACTCTCCATCGATCATCTAGTGATATTGTCAAAATCGCGGATGAATCAAGCGGCTATATTTAAACCGTTTAGTCACCGTGGGAGCCGAAAGAGAGGCGAACTTGTGTGTTCGTAAACCAGTGTGTAGTTCTCTGCCTGCCTGCAGTGAGTTGTTCATTTTCGAGTTAATGAAGCCATGGGGAGTTTGAGGAAATGACGTGTGGATTCTCAATGCGGGAATGACGATTAAATTTCCAGATTCCTCTGGATTTAGGGAACCAAAATGGCTAGCACACTTGAAGGAAAAAACAAAAAGCGGTAAGTAAGATTGTTACGTCATATTATTTTACTATATGCATGTTTGATGTTACCATATGTGTTTTGTATGAAGAAAAAAAAACTGTACAGGCAGAGCCTTGTGAAAGAACCATATTAGTTACCAAAAGGCTACCTTATTTAAATCAACCGATAAATAAATAAACCAATTAACTCACACAAATCCCATAAAACAGCAGTTTATCTCGCAGACAAATATGGTTAATTATTTTTGTAACTTTCCCAGTACATATACAAGATTTTATACAACTTTAAATGTTAATACTTTAACTCATGTATATTAATGATAGGGAATAGCAGTTTACGGGCCGGTAATCATGGTTCCATTCTCTCTTGATTTCGCGATCGTTAGAATGAAACGTCCCAAAATGATTTATCGGCTACTACCCTTTTGTTAATGCGTTTAAATAGCCTGGATATATTTGTGTTCTCTGGCCGATAAGATTCTTCGCGGGAAATAAAGGGATGCAGTGCTGGATGCATTATGTTGCCTCAGGAGCATAGTCAGCGGCAAAGAGATACAAATGAAAGTTATTTGAAATGTAAAAATGTACAGGTCTATGGCATGTAGGCCTATGGGCTATACGGCACTATCCATTTCATATGATTTCCGATGGTAGTATAATGCTACACATAATGCATTTTGTAAACTATCGCCTTCACCTCACGTACATTGTCAGAATTGTTTTACATCCTATCATTTTATCACGCACGTGTATATGTATATGTGTGTGTATGTGTGTGCGTGTGCGTGTGTGTGTGTGTATGTGTGTGTATGTGTGTGTATGTGTGTGTGCGTGTGTGTGTGTGTGTGCGTGTGTGTGTGCGTGTGTGTGTGTGTGTTCCTACCGTGTGTGTGCTATACTGCGGTGCTCCTGCCGAAAACGACCTGAAAGTCGTAGATTTGTTCTTGCAAACGTACAAAACATAAATCAGTACACAAGAATACAAAATGAGTAAATAAGTGAAAGCAAATAAGTTGAAGCAAATGAGTTGAAGCAGATAAGTAAATATGTCGAAATAAATCAGTAAATAAGCCGAAGCAAATAAGTAAATAAGTCAAAGTAAATGAGCCGAAGTAAGGATGCGATTATTTGGAGCAATTGTGTGGATCTCTCGTCTTCTCATTCTGGTGCTACAGCTGTATAGCGCTGTTCGCGACAAAACGCTGCCAAAACATAAAAATGCAAATTTCCTCGCATTTTAGGTCAGCCGCACGATCTCCACCCCCGCCCCCCCCCTCCCCCCTCCCCATCTCCTCTATTGACAAACGTAATGAAAAGCTCCGCCCAACCATATCCCACGTGGTCAAAATAAATACAATAATAAACACGATAACATCTTTTCCGCCCCGTATTCATTTATCTATTTATTCATTCATTCATTATTTGTATTGTCCTCAATGGAAATTCACTCTGTTGGCATTACAAATATATGCACACATTGTTTACATAGATTATACTGCACAATATAAATTCGAGTACTATACATATAATATACATACCATTAGATAGACGCAAAAACAAGCAAATGCATTTTCTGTTACAGTCACGGTACACAAATGAGTTGAATTAGGCCTATAATATTGTGATGAAGAGTGAGGAACGAAGGTCTAGGAAAGCAGATATCAATTAGCATTGTCATTGTTATTGTCACTATTTCAGTTGTTATAATGTTACATCATTTTCCTATATTATTATATTACATGTATTATCGCTTAATGGTGTGTTAAACTGGTGGAAGAGGTGGAATTTAATGCGGTACAGATGACTGGCAAAGTGACAATATATGGCACGTATATCCTGCATTGGCGATCGATACGAGAATCGGTTACATTGTCACCATGACAGTTCGTGTAAAATGCGGGTTGCTTAGATGGCAAAATTATCACGCATCCGATTACGCCCTTGATATACGATCCATGAACATGCTCATACAATATTTGTGTTATTGTCATGTACATCAGACACATATGAACCGGATAGTGTTGGTTGTAGTGTCTAAATCAGGTTACAAACACAGCTTGACAACTTGACTCTAAAGTTGATGGGAAGTGGTGGTAAGGGTTACGGGTAGGAATCATATCAGAGCTGTTCTGCAGGCGTCACCGAGTCCGGATTGCGTTTAACCCTTAATGTGCCAATATGTATTATGTCACCAGTAATCCACACCCGTTTACCTAGCACACTAAGGGTAAAAGGGATACGGCAAGGATGTCACAGATGCATATATGAACTTCTCAAAACCTATATCTGCTTTTTAGATCAAAATATCAACGACACAATTAAAAAAAACCACACAAGGAAATATGAAATTGTATGATTATAAGGAATACAAGTTTCGTTCTGCCGTATATTCGATGCAGAAACACATCGTCAACGATTTTCGTATTTTAAGATGATTCTTTCATTGTATCCCAAAATTAAAAAAGAAAGCGATCCATGATATGGTAGAACAGCGTTCATTTTACGGGTCCCGTACTGCCCTACTTACAAAAAAAATATTTTTTTTGTAAATGAGCAATATATGTCTGTCACTTGCATTGGCATCAGTGCAATACCGCACCATGTTAGATTGAATATTTCACAGCAAGATTAACATTTCTTGTTCAGATTTTGACCGTATGTAGGGAATCCTGGGTACAATCTAAGAATACCAATGACCCAGATTTGAGTCATGTGTCACTTGCTTCCTTTTGTCAGAGCAAGGCAGCGCAGTTTTAACCACTTCTTCCCATTGCCTTAAACCTTTTGTGCTCCAAATCATCGACCTATTATTTGATGGACTGTGCTCGGATAGACTTCCTTTGATCTATCATGATCGCTGCTTCATAACATTTCAAGATTCAGGTGTTTTAAACAATATTCCGTATCTAATTAGGCAGTGCCTTCCTCTGAATAACAAAATAAAATCTGGTTTGAGAAGTATGTCAATCGTTCAGCCTTCGCTGTGAGTTCATAGCTGATCTCGATACACAGACTGTGAATTAGTTTGGGGGTAAGCGAATGGAAATTTTTTACAAAATTGTAGAAAGAATTTGGTCCGTAACTTTTCCGGACAAGAAACTGAGGTTAGTTCCGTGGAGGGTAAAACACACAATAAACGATATTTGTAATAAAATATGACTGACCAATGTGCGATATGGACGTATTTCTCTTATTCTACATTTATCACAAAAACGAATATAATTTGAGATTCATAGAATCGTATCATTATAAGAGGTACCATTACTGCACATGCACTTTAGTACATGGAGTGGTTCTGAAATCTTCTGCGCCTATACAATATAAATATTCCTAAAAATGCATCCTACATTTGTCTTGCTTGTTTGGCAACGGAAAGAGCCAAACGCGTAAAATCTTAAATTGTGATATCAATGCACGCGACTGCTGTCGGCATAACTCTTCGTGCTGACTCCATTCCTTACACCTCCCTGACCAGACAAACGTATTCTCTATGGGGATTATGTGCATTCATGAAGAACACACAAACACATGTTTCGTGAAGAGTTAATGTGCTAATTTGTTTGTTTTGTCGTACACACAGCTTATATAGAGTACCGAAGTGGTGTCGTCATATGAGCATGTTGTCAAGACAATTGGCTCTAAACAAACTCGGTACAGTGAGATGTTTAGCAGTCCGATATTGTCTATCGGGCTAGTATCCGGCATCCCCGTTGTGATCACCGCTGCTTGCTCTACCCGTATTGTTTAGAACCAGTTGTCTTGACAATAATGCTCAAATGACGTCACACTTCGGTACTCTATAGAGCAGCGTACGTATTAGCTGGCATAGGATAGGTAAAGTGCCAACCGTAAGCGTATACAAACAGGAAACCAATCCCTGTTCGGAGGTTTAATAGCGGTCAGTTCCCTAATCTCTAGTTCAGAGTGCAATGCGTAAACAATATGCTTTCATGACCACGATATTAATTGTAGTTATGTACATGAGAGATAGGGAATTGGACTTGCAATCGATTCTGATCAGATCCATCCAAAGTCAAGTCGCGATCAACAGCGGATTCTTTTTTTATGAAACATGGCCCAAGACTTCTGCTTGTACAGTTTGCTGTTTTCATTTCAGTCTAACTTGTAAAATCTACAGCTAACCTGAATTTCATGGATTTCGTTTAATGGGATAACACTATGTGAATCCTGACTGTTGAAATGTAAAGATAGTGCCATTCTCATTGGGCTTAAAAAAATCGAGAGGTTAGAAATATTGCGAAATTAGGGTGAAAGTTGCCTAGCAACCGTACCAAAAGCCGAATGGTCCTATTGTCCCTGTCCCCTAACTTCGCGATTTTTCTAACTTCTCGATTTTTTAAAGCCCAATGAGAATGGCACTGATGTGTGTGCTTGTGATATGATACATGATATGTCACTATCCCTCATTCCTTTCCGAACCATGCTAGCTCCTTCTGTTCTGGAAGCTATTTGATGATTACTACACCGCTTAGACTCCCATACAATGCATATAGCTATGCCAACATGAACACAGTATTGTCTGAACTGAAACCGATTCCATGAATGATGTGCCCTCGGCCTCTAGCCGTGCAGGAAATCATGAGAAACTGAGTCGATTCTCTGCGCAATTTAATTGAAGTATCATGTCCGTGGTATCTGGAAAAGGAACCATTCTTCCTGGCCGACCGCGGAAGGACCTCTCCGACATACGCGGGACACATTTTTAAAAGATGGCCCGTCCCTCTTTACAAACATCTGCAGATTTCATGAATGTTTGTACATATTTAGCACGTATCTTTGGGATTTGTAACATTTTAAGGTCAGAGGTACTATAACTCCCGTAGAATAAATGAAAATCTAACTAATTTTCACCGAGATTTGACTATATTCGTGGTACGAAAAAAAAGAAAGCTCGATTATCGAAGATTATTTCCTCAATACCGAATATTACGCTTTGTCGATTCCAGGGAAAGGTTATATAGCCACTCTCTCTCACTAAATCCAAACCTTACTCTTCTTCTTCTTCTTTTTCTTCGTCGTCTTCTTCTTCTACTTTTTCTTCTACTTGACCCGGGATCTTCTTTGTATCTTTTCTCATCTCCTTCTCTTTCTTCTTCTTCTACTCCATTTTCTATTCTATTTTTCTTTTACTGGATATTTTCTTTTCTTTTTCTTCCAATTCCTCTTATTCTCTTTCTTTACCTTTTTTCCTTCTTCTCCTTCTTTATCTTGTCCCTCCTTATTAGTATTCCTCCCCTTCTTCTCCTTTCTCTTCTTCTTCTCCTTCTTCTTCTCCTTCTTCTTCTCCTTCTTCTTCTTCTTCTTCTTCTTCTTCTTCTTCTTCTTCTTCTTCTTCTTCCTTCTTCCTCTTCCTCTTCCTCTTCTTCTTCTTCTTCTTCTTATTCTTCTTCTACCTCTTCTTCTGCCCTTCCTCTTCCTGTACATCCTCTTCATCCACTTCAACTTGATCTCGTCATGTCAGAATCAGCTCCACAACCTGCTCCACATTATTTTGCAGTAAATATATTTATTTAATTATTTATATGCTAATTTATTTCGTCTTCTTTTACCAGGGTAGCCCGGTCAGTGAGCAAAGCACTGTTCTCCCAGGGGGGCCTGGGTACACCGAACAACAAACAACAGACAATCGTAACAATTTGATATTTAGGTGTAACATCTACATTATAATAAGGCTCATATTTTCATTGAAGTAACAAACATAATCCGTTCACAAGTACTTGTAAAAAAACAATAAGCAGAGAACCACTAAGTAAGTGAAAAGCATCATGACATATCATTGGAATGAACACATTACTACATTAGTAATAATAATGCATTTTCAACAGATGCTGGTGAAAAGGATTGGGCATCAAAGTGAATATAGGTAATGTCATTGAGAATAAAGCACTATTTTTGGTAATCAACAGACATGTATCATGCCAATCTTCCACTAGAGTGTCCTAACCGATTGCTTTTTTGGTGCAAACTTTGCATCGCTCCCGAGGGCATTCCATAGCACTGAGTCCTAGTCATGAAAATAACCCTAACTCTTCTTCTTATGTTCCTCTCCCACTCCTCCTTAATCTTGTCATGTTAGAATCAGCTCCGCATCCTGCCTCACCCCCGGACTCGTCAGTCTGACCACGCCCCTACGCGACTACGAGCTCCTCAAGCTCTCGGAGGAGATCAGCCCCAACGACTGGCGCAAGCTCTGCTTCCGACTCGGCATCAACGAGCACGAGTTGGCGCGGGCCGAGCGCGAGAACCAGCTCCATCTCGTTGACGGGGTCTTCAAGACGCTGGTGAGGTGGCGGGAAGGACAGCTGGAGAATGAGGAGAGGAAGGTTCTCGTGGAGGCCCTTATCTCGTGTGGGTTGCGGCGGCTGGAAGACAGGCTCAGTAAAGGTGCGAACCATAAACTTATTGACCATTATGTATACTAGATGTTAAAAAAAAACTTCTTTTGTTTTTAAATAATTAAAAATCAATTTGAACTCACACCAAACTGAAATAGACACATCATAAATGCAAGGGATGTCATTTTTTTAGAGACAGGTTTTATCACCTTACATTGATTATTTTTCTTGTAATAATCCTTAAATTATTTAAAGAGATTTTCACTTTTGGACAAACTTTGACCTAAAAATGCATGTGTATCAGATAATCAATTCAGAACACAACAATGGTAATTGTGCATCACACATTCCAACCCAAAACTTCTTTTCTGCCAGAAGTATCATGTATTGATGGAAATTGCTACTGGATTTACAGATGTGACACACAATGGCCATTGTTGTGTTCTGAAGTAATTGTCTCATACACAAATTTTGAGCCCCCAATAATGACGATTTCATCGAACATTCCAAAAGTAATCGATGAAATGTCACAAAACCTGTCTTTAGAAAGTTTGACATCCCTTGACATGATGTGTCAATTTCAGTTTGATTTGTTTGGAAGGGGGGGGGGGGGGGTTAACACCTATACAACAGCGGAGATTTTCTGACGACAACGTATTAGCCTTGCTTCTAGGCTTTTGAACATGGATAATTCGAACTTAAAGAGAAGAGTCTCGTACTCACAAGACTAGTCACTCTTTAAATCTCCTCTGTTCTCCCTCCGTATTTGAGCGATCCGGAAAGGGAAGTGAGAATGATTAGTCTATTGCAGGCAAACCCGTTTAATGAAAATTGCAGGTTGTATCGAAAATGCCCAGCTGCCTGGGAGCCAGGCTAACGACATTATATGAAAACGTAATGACAAGTCACACAGTCACAAGACAACTAGCTTGACTAGAGACATGTATGTCTGGTTAGGTTTGTACATACAAGGACTAATTAACAGAAGGGCAGAGCGTTATTTTTCCTATTGAATTTTGTACATTAAGCGCAATCTAAAATATGAGATACAAATATCAGTCGATGCTAACAACTAGGCTAGAGAGAGTTGGATTAAGCGTGATCAGGAAATACCTTTTTCCACTGTAAGCAGCTAGCAAAAATGACTTACTAAAATGGTCAACTGTTTTTATTTTTATAGACAACGTCTCTGGTTGTTGTTTTTTTTTTATCTTCCAACTTCACTTTCATCACGCAAATCATCTGGATGTTTGATGGCGTAGCGTAAGGCATATCTAAATATACTAAGACCAGACACAGGACTGGGCAATGACGACATTATGACATGCAATGCCGGACCGTAGAGTGTGGATAGGGATTGTGGATCGAGAATACCACTCAAACTAAGCAAGCAAACAACCGATTTGAAAAAAAGGAATGATTATGTTCACTCCTAATTCAAATCATAACCAGAACTCTCAGAGCCCATTAAGGTTCACGTCCTTTGTGTACGGTATCCATGGTAACGCACATTATTATTTCCCCTCTATTTGTGTTTCTCTTCGCAGGCTTCCAGTCGTCCGTGCGGCTATCTGAGGGCGTCTTCTTCCCCATCCTTGACGTGGAGCAATGTCGGAGGGAGCTCATGACCAACTACCGCACCTCTCTCTGCATGATCCAGCTCGTGCCATGGGACCCCAACTCCCACGTCAACATGAACACGATCTTCACCAACGTCAGTCTTGTCAGCGAAGATACGTCTACGGCCACCAAACAGCGGGTTCGGCTGCCGGGGTCGTACAACGACATCCTCAACGTGACGGTCAACAACGCCAGTCCGCTCCGGATCCTCGTCGAGGGGAAGGCCGGGAGCGGTAAGACCACGCTCATGTCCAAGCTGGCTTACGACTGGATGGAGGGCGCCAAGGACTCTCCGCTCAGGGATGTGCCTCTTCTCTTCTGTCTACAGCTTCGATTCTTGGATCAAAATCAGGACTTTGGTAAAGCTGTGGTGGAATGTATCCTACCCGAAGACACCCAGATCACGGCCGAACAATTGGAGGAGTACGCTAAAGTCAACCCTGATAAGATGGTAATCGTTCTGGATGGGTACGACGAGTTCATTTCTGACGTTCACGGCATCAAAGGCACCGGAAACATTCTGAGGATCCTGGAAAACAAGCGACTGACGAGGTGTCGGGTCATCGTGACGTCCAGACCATGGAAGGCGGCAGACTTCAAGGACCAAGATCTGGCCAAACACTACGCGCACATGACGGTGGAGGGGTTCTCCGAGACTAGCACCAACACGTTCATCCGAAAGTACTTTCAGAATGATTTGGAACTGTCCAACCACCTGCTGTCCTACCTGAGTGAGAATACTGCCCTCCAAACCGTGACGCAGTTCCCTCTTTTCTGCGCGATGCTCTGCCAAGTGTGGCAGGATGCTGACAAGGCGCACCGGGAGCAAATGCGCGGCATCGTCACCCTCAGCAAGCTGTTCGATCACATCTTCACGTACCTCTTGGCGCATTACACCAAGAAGCAGCTCTCGTCTCGACGTGAGAGAGGAACGATTAAGAGGTTCACCCTGGGCCGCAGGTCTCAGGGAGCCGCACGCCCAGTCTCACAGATGAACATGCACGACTGTCTCAAGCATTTAGGCAGAATCGCGTTAGAAGGCCTCATCAGTCCTGACAAGAAGCTGCAGTTCGCGGATGAAGACTTCAGAAAATACCAAGATGCGCTCCACTTCGGCACTTCAGTCGGCATCCTTATCCGCCAAAAAAGCAGGCCCGCGACCTCTCGGGTTGTAAAGAGGCATAATTCCTCGACAGCGGACAGTATCATATTCTTCCACAAGCTGGCCCAAGAGAAGTGTGCAGGCATCTATCTGTCTTCCATGTGTACCAAGCAGCCAAAGAAATTTGTGCAAGCTCTCAAGGATGTGTACATCTTAACTCGCGCTGACGAATTCCGGTACGTTCTTCAGTTTGCCTGTGGGGAAGACCTCTACACAGCGAAGAAGATCTTGCGACACATGCCTAACATCACGCCATATCAGAAGCTAGCTCTGGAGTGCAACTTTGAGAGTCAATCTCACATCAAGTCCAACAAGAGGCTCTCCAAGTTCTTCTTGATGCAGAGGCTGTTTATGAACGGGAGGCCATCCGCGTACTCATTCAACGCCCTGGAGTACTTCCTCAACAACAGCGAGATACTCCGACCAGCAGATCTGCCCATCATGTTCAACTACATGGCTACCGACGGGATCGGTCCAGCTCAACTCGGGAAGCTCATCGGCGCTATGAACCGCCCGCAGTTTGAGTTCATGATCCAGTTAAACATTGAGCATTCACGTATAATCGGTGCTGATGTCAAGGCGTTCATTGAATCGCTTTCGCAAAAGTCCTATCTTGGTGTCCTGGAGATGTCGACCTGTAAGGCTAATAGACAGTTTGTCAACAGCCTCGCTGAGCTACCCCATGGCGGCCTTGGAGCCATGATGATGATGTATCTGCCAGTGCTGAACACCAAATGGGCTGGACAGCTGCTCAGGACTCTCCCTGACGTCTGCCCAAGGATCGCAGCGCTCGAGGCATCCTTCACGCACGATGATGACGAAGAGCCTGGCATCACAGAGCAAGATCAAGACATGGTTGGCATGGAGAGCAATCTCGACCAAACCCTGAAGGAAATCGACACATCTCTTAAGCAAAATGGCACTGAGATTGGTTTGGCGGAGAAGAAGGGCGCCACCACGCCGGACGTCCCGGCTCCTGCCTCCACTCACTGCTGTGCATTCCCCGAGCTGGTGACGCTGTCGCTCAAGGGATGCATGTTGTGTGAGGAAGGATCCTCTCAGCTGGCGACAACCCTCTCCCTCGCTGACAAGCTGGAGAAGCTTCACCTCACCAAGCCATCGCTACACGAAGTCTTCCACTCCAAGCTCGCCTCGCTCGACTGCCTACGAGAGTTCTCCATCGTCGACTACGTCTTCGGTAACTTCAACCTGGAAGGATTCCTGGAGAAGTGTCCGATCCTGGAGGATCTCTACGTCGCCGGAGTGGAAAACGGCAACCATGACGTCAACGGGGTTGTGCAGTCCCTCACTAAAGCGATAGTACACACGCCCGCGTTGAGGAGCATCACTCTATGGTTCCCTGGGACGGAGCACAGTCAAGCCGACCAGGTGCAGGAAGATGTCTTTGCGGACTTGGGTGAGGCCATTCTATCGTGCTCACACCTGTCCAAGCTATTGCTCTGGCACGTGCCGCTCGGACACGACATCGTTGTAAAGCTGCTGGAGATATGCAAGCGGCACCGGAACCTCACCACCATCAGGTAGGCACAAAGCTAGCCTTGCTTCTGGGCTGCATTGGGTTTTTTTTTATTATTTCTTCGTTAGCACTAGTGGTCGGGACACACCGTCAGGTAGGCACAAATGTAGCCTTTATTCTAGGGTGCAGTGTGTTGTATCTATTTTTTGTCATTAATTTTTCTCTGTGAGAGGGAACGAGAAAGTATGCCAATACACGAATCAGGACTTACTTGTGGCTGTAAGAAAGACGTTTCCTCGGAGCATATCAAACGTAGGCTAGCACATAATGACGTATCATATGCCATCAGCATGGTTACACAAAATGAATTGCTTTATCTCGAATGTCTGTCCACACAGCCTACAAACAATCATCTTACAAGTAAAGCATGATTATTACAATAATTATAATCATAATTATAATTATAAACCCAATAATCATATAATTCAGATTTATACTCTCCCCTTATGTGTAGGCCTACTACCTAATGGAGTGATGCAGAAATTGTATTTGATTTCAGAAATGTATCATCTAAACTTAAATTTGACATTCAGAATCATTGGAATAGCGATACATGTCCCATTGGAGACACGTATATTAATATAACGTTAAATAATTGCATGATGTTTTCCGTTAGCATGTTGTCGTTTACTTTGTTTACAGACTGAGTAGATGCTACACGACGACGAGTGACGTTCTCGAACAGCACTTCCGGGACCTTACCGAGGCTGGGCGGCGGATTTACATAGCCCACGGGGTAAGTCACGTCATCCATTCACTATTACCTAACCATCGTGAACTACCAAGTTTATCTGCTTTCTTTTATAATTAGAGTTCTGCGATTGTTTAAAGTTGCTCTGTTATCTTCTTTTATATCAAACAATGAAAAACTCAAAATACTTCTCTTCGTACTACACCAAATCGATATGTGTACTTGAAAACGGGGAGATTTGTGACGTAATATCATAATGCAATCATTCTAGAAAGAAATGTTGTGATTACAATGAATATACTTCTGCCTTTTTTTAGAATTACTCATGATATAGCAATATTTCATGATGTCTCTCCCTCTCCCCCTTCCTCCCCCCCCCCCCCCTTCCCTCCTCTCTTCCTCTGCCCCTCTACCGGTCTCCCCCTCTCCCCTTCCCCTTCTTCCACCACTCCTTCGCCCCTCTCTATTCCTCTTCCTCCCCCCCCCCCCTCGTTCTGTGTTTTGACCATAACCCTCCATGCAGTGTTAACCATGCTGTAGCCGGACTACACTGGACCTAGAGGAATAACTCCCCGAGCTGTGAGGTCAAGATAGCCATGATGATGAAGATATCGTCAACCCTCACACTACCGACCATAGTCCCGTGGGAATTGTAACACAACGTCTTACATATGGGACTGGGAGGGTTAAACCATTGAAGAGTGAATCACTATTGCACTTCGAGAAGGAAACAACTCCCGCTCCTCTCGACGTACTCTCCTCTCACCCTCGCAGCATTTGCAAGACGACCTCGCCATGGAAACGCGCTGCTCGAGCTGGACTGAGCAGACGTGTTACGTCAAAAGGGTTACCATGGCAACGAGATTATGCTTGCTGACAGAAAAACTAACCCTCCCCTTATTCCATGTCGATGCCCATTTCGAACTACCAGCAAAATATTTACGGTCTTCAAACTACCTTTAATGTTTACTAACATTAACTAGACGGATTGTCCATAGGGTTATGATTTTACTATTACCATTGATATTAAACAATAAGTTGTCTCGATTACCAATCTTCACCACTGGCGTAATAAACTCGTCAATATTTTGCCAATGAGGCCAGGTCTAGGCCTATCTAAGTTTTCTAACTCAGATGTTTTATTTGTTAATGTGGGAAATAAATGGAGACTCGTGATGACGTGTCTCCTCAGACCATGGTGGATTCTTTATCTCAATGTTCGCTCAAATGACGGCAACAAGCAATAGATTTGAATCTTTTCATTGCCATACTATTGAGGCAATGCATTGTTTGTGTGTAAAAAAAAATGTTTTTCAAGTTAGGCCTACAACTCATGTTTTGAATTATTTCACACACAAACTTTTAAGTGCAAATGTGTCCAACAGTGACAATCTCGTCATAAATCGCAAGGATTATTACAAGAATGATAATTGATTAAATGTCACAAAACCTACTTCTATAAAGAGTTGCATCCTTTGACTTAAAGATGTGTAAATTGCAGTTTGATCACATTTGTAACTTTTTTTCATTCATTTTTCTGAAGTGTCTAAATTTGTTTTCTTTACACCTAGTATTTATACGCACTGTTCACATTTCAAACATTCTTCGGCGTGAACTCAGGAAGAAACTATTACTCACCGTTTGAACACGTCGTCATAGATATCTGTAGAATTATAAGCAAAGAGAATGATTCATGTTTTTTCTTAACGGTAACATTTTTTTCTTAACGGTACACATAGCATCGTGCAATCACATTACGTCTTAATCAAAACAAGTTATAAGCCAATACGAATATAGAAATTGATGAACAAATGTATCTTATGTCATGTATGTGCTCACAATAAAGGTGTGTTTTTACCTAAATAATTTTTAGTGAGGGAGGGAATTCCATAATGAGCCATAGCACCCCTAAACGTCTTAGTTTTGACACGTCAGCAAATTCTTTGTGTTTGAACGAAGGTTTTTGTTGCGATTCACACCGGCGAGTGAGATATTGAAGATAAATTAGGGCAATACCTTGTATACGGTGCAGACACTTGGAGACCAATACAAATAATCATTACTAGATCAATTTATTTACGTTGGTGAGGTGCTTGGAAAGTGTCTAGCGATTCGTGTTCATATTTCAAACGTGTATTTAAACATGCATTTTCGAAGTACGCTATGACAACATGTACTTAGAGAGACCATCACATAATTTATGTTCGTTGGATAGCCAAAGAAGAACAAATCACTTCATGTTATCAATGTCAAGTAATGATCTACTTTGTGCAATTTCCTGTAAAATCATTGTTCCCATATATTGCCCAATCCGTTGCAAGATTAGAAGTTTAGGGATATTTTAACAGTACGGCCAGTTTTTGTTCACATTATATTGAAAACGTTATAAAATAAAACGTTATTGTATCACCGGAAGCTCGTTAGGATTTAGCAGATCCAACCCCGGCAGGCCCAGTGGAAACTGTAATTGGGCATTGTCCAACCCACAGTAACCACTCAATGTGTGTCTTAGTGGTGGATGCGGCTTCCGGTTGCATCTGTTAATTGAAGGACACGATAATCGTTTATGACGTCCATGTTGACAGATATACTTTTATTCCCCCCCCCCTCTCTCTCTCTCTCCCTCCCCCCCCCCCTCTCTCTCTCTCTCCCCCTCCCTCCCTACCCCCCTCTCTTTCTCTCTCTCTCTCTCTCTCTCCCTCCCTCTCTCTCTCCCTCCCTCCCTCTCTCTCTCTCCCTCCCTCCCCCTCTCTCTCTCTATCTCTCTATCCCTTTCTTTGTATACGTGCCCGTTTCTTTGTTTTTCTTTATCTTTTTTATTTTACATTCAATAGTAAAGCAAGAACAATATGTTTGAATATTATAAATGTACGTTATATATGCACAGTATGAATAACATTGGAATAACTGGCAGTTTAATAACTATCAATGTTTATTTGATTTGTTTATCAAACCATGTCCATGTTTATATTTCTAAATGTTGTGCAAGTATGTTTGAATGTAAATATCATGAGATTATTCCAAAGGAATTATATATTTAAACTACTGTGTATGTAATTGATGAAGTCTCTAAATCTGTGTGTAGATTGTTAAAATGGTTTGAATTGTATTGAATACGCCACGGGATGAGAGGGAGAGGGAGAGAGAGGGGAGAGGGGGTGAGGAGAGAGATGGGAATCTGTATAAGAGTATCGAAATGCGAGGTGCGCAAAAAAGTTTATAAATCTGCATTTTGAGGGAAAGAATGGAAAGATGTAGTTTTCATTGGTCAACTTGGGTCGGTTCCATCATCTCGGTTTTCGACCTTTCCAAAGAATTAACGAAAAGACGCAATTCTTAATTCATCAATTCATGAAAATATCATCCTAAATATGTACGTTTTTCTTCTTTTCCTGTATTTCTTTGGTCATAATGATCAGAGAAATGAGTAAGATCATTTACGAGACAGAATCAATGAAACCACACACAAAATAGACAATTCGTCAATTATTTTATCTTCCAAATTTATTCACCAGCCATTCAGTTTTTACATGGCACATTTCTTACACTTGAGAACAAATAAATGAAGGTTGACACTTGTATAATCATACAGTCACCTTTGGCTAAATCATCATGTGTTCCATGGGCTAAAAATACTAAGAATTATCTAATTGATTCCACGCGCTCTGTACATACGAGGTACTTCGTCATTTAAGCGAAGAATTTTGGGCATGTATCATTGCAACAAAAAATAGATATCTAAATGGATTTTTTTAAGAAACAGGGCAAGTATAAGAGCACGAATACGTCAGGGTGCTGACTAAAGATTTGGGGATTAAATATTTCCGTGAAAAAACTATTTCCACAATATTTCCTGTCAAACCTGAATCCATTTTTCCTCAATATCTCTTCCTTTACACAACTTCATTTCTAGTATCATAACGCAAACAAACAACAGAATTTGCATTTATACATTAGAAAATATTTGTAAAAATTAAGCAGATTCGCGTGTTCATTGTTGCATATCTTAGTGAACGGTGCTTTTGCAATTCTGTAATAAAATTCGGCAATGAAAGTAAAAATTTCCACACTCTTAACATATTTTACACACAATCGTCAAATTCTTCGAGACTCTGATGAAAAATATGAGCGCTATATTCGAGAATTCGATAGAAAAAAAAAATAAGCGCTACATGAAGATCAGTGTGTTAATCATTATCAATCTTCACTCACAAGACTCAAATAATTAAATCACTGATTTAACTTCATGGAAATCCTATAGTTGTCACCATTATTAAATATGAGACCACGCACACAAGCTCAATTTGTTTTTCAACACCACACAAACAAAAGTCCAATCTTTACGCGCGTGTTCACTCACTGCACAACGTCTTACCGCGTATATACACACATGCAGTACTGCGGCAGAAGAGCATCTTATGTACATGATAAATAATCGAGCGCAGATCTATCGTTACCCTGTCCACCTGCTGACAATATTTTACCAAGAAATACTAACACAATTTTCATCAGTAGCTTCTACATTTTTTTACAGTCCTGCCTCTCGGCAATGGACGATCTAATTTCACTTTTAAAAATTGCTAATACTTGTGAGATAAAGTTGACAATATTAAGTTACAAAGCCAGTGAATGGTAAAGAAAAAGTGCGCTCTTAAGTCTTGACGTGAGTCTAATTATATAGTACATACTTACATAAAACACAAGGCTATGGTAACCATGGTGACATTCTAGGCAAAGGAAAAACGATAATTTAAGTAATTTAACGATACAATCGACGAGTATCGTGCTGCAATCGCATTCATCATTAATGAGTTTTGTTATTTTTGTTCTAGACAATGATAAAAGACGTACAGAATGACATGTTACAATTAATATTTTCAGTGTTTAAACAAAATCCATAGGCATAAATATTAAGCCCCTATATTTGAAAAAATACTTAAAGTATATATCCTGGTGACACTGACAAAGCAACAACTTCCTGTCCCTAATAAAAAAAAAATATATGATGAAAGTTGCAATATATACTATGCTTTACTTGAAAGTCAAAACAAATTAAACATAACAAAAAATGCAGTCAATCGATATTAGGATCACATTACATGGACGATTATACTAATAACCAAAAACTGATTGTACACAATCGCACATCTGTGCCACATTAATATCTACATAAGCAACTGCAATCTTGTTCTTATACGAAGAAAGAAAGAAAGCTGAAATATGTATTCACTCCAAAAAAAAAATGAAATACTTCAAGGCAAAAGTAAGGAAGATCAGCATGCTATGCTAATAAATACACACTACAAAAGTTCAGGCTCAAACTGATTTAACAGAAATTCCAGTATGATCGCGTTCAGACAGACGTGCATTTCAGATATAGCGTATTCAAGGGTCAAAAACTTGTGAGAGTGGTCGCACTTCACAATGTGGATTATCTTTTCTGCCTGTTTCCCTTCTTTATTGTACATACATGTATTTTGTACATGAAAGAGTGAGAGGTGAAGGTAGAAGCAAGATATACACACGATACATCATATTTTCACTCTTTGTGCAGATCGACTAGTTGAAGTGTTGGACAAATATTTCAGCTGACCACTTCACTACACGTCTCCAACACACAATAGGAAAATAGGTGCTTATCATTTTTTTTAAAGATAGGCTACAAGTGCCAATGTCATATATACTTGGTGAAATACAAAGTACGTAATGAAGATTTTTTTCACTCTATTCAATTTACAATACTCAAGATTTCATCCATAATTCATATGGAAGTTATCTCTCAAATATCAACCTCTTTCTCCTCCTCTTACTACCCTTCTTATTCTCGCTCTCCATCTCTCCTTTTTTCCCTCATATCCTCCCCCCCCCCCTTTCCTTCTCTCTCTCTCTATCTCTCTCTCTCTCTCTCCCCCCCCCCCCCTCTCTCTTTCTCTCTCTCTCTCTCTCTCTCTCTCTCTCTCTCTCTCTCTATCTCTCTCTCTTTCCTCGCTAATGCTATAGCTGCCATGAGATAAACTACATGTTGATGTACTACAGTACTACACTTCATATTTTCCTAACCATTGCCAATCTAACTCCCTGTGAATTTATTTCACAAAATAATCTCACAAACCAAAGCAACTTCTCCTCCGATATTTGGACCTTTCTTCTATCCACCCTCGATTACCCTTTAACTCCCATACATTTTAACATATTATTGCATGCATGATAAACATCAGTTTTCCTGTCATTCATCATATTCAGCACACTTGACAACAGCTTTCCAGTAGCTAAGATCACTGAATCACAAGCACCATGCAGCCCTCAGATTGACCAATGTGGAGGTTTACCTGATCTAGCATCAATTATTTTATTCTACAAGCTACTTATAACTACCGGTAAACAGCTGCCGGGACAGAGTGCTCTTGTTTTGAATAAAGGCATAATCATATATCCAACCCATATCTCAGAGCCTAGACATATAGGGACGACAAAAGTAACTCTGGTCGTTAAACTCTTTAATCCTTATGTTGCCCGGCCTTGATAACCCCACTGAATTACTATACATTTGTATGCCAATGGTAAGGAGAGAGTTAAGTGTTATTGTCACATGATGACATGAGCAACATGCATCCACCAATCCTACAGACCAGCATATTGGCTTGAAATGAAGGAGTCAAATCTCAGCAACCCTCTTTAGCCTCAGATCCAGGCCCTTCAGATAACGTCTTGTATCACACACAAAATAAAATCTGAAGGGGGGGGGGGGGGAAGGATATCAATCAATGATCACTAAGATCACTGAATCACAAGCACCATGCAGCCCTCATATTGACCAATGTGGAGCTTTGCCTGATCTAGCATCAATTATTTTGTTCTACAAGCTACTTGTAACTAAACAGCTGTCGGGACAGAGTGCTCTTGTTTTGAATAAAGGCATAATTATATATCCAACCCATATCTCAGAGCCTAGACATATAGGGACGACAAAAGTAACTCTGGTCGTTAAACTCTTTAATCCTTACATTACCAGGCCTTGATAACCCCCTGAATTACTATACATTTGTATGCCAATAGTAAGGAGAGAGTTAAGTGTTATTGTCACATGATGACATGAGCAACATGCATCTACCAATCTTACAGATCAGCATATTGGCTTGAAATGAAGGAGTCAAATCTCAGCAACCCTCTTTAGCCTCAGATCCAGGCCCTTCAGATAACGTCTTGTATCACACACAAAATAAAATCTGAAGGGGGGGGGCGGGGGGGATAGGATATCAATCAATGTCTACACCATCCCCCACCCACCCACCCTCCCCGCTCCCCCAACCATTGGCCACCTGATACCTGCAGCAATGCAGGACTTTAATGCAGGACTTTAACCCTTTAGGACTACTTGTTTATTTTTCACCATCAAAACACACAAATCCAATAGAGCAGCATTTTGTCTGGCACACGATGGGTTAATAGAACCTTGCAGTGTTCCATCACCTGTAAGATGAACTCATCATCATTCACATCAAACACTATGTAAAGTGTGAAGATCAAATACACCAAATGTGACTAAAACAAAGACCTTTGAGACTATTAATTGCCACATGCATCTACAATCAGAGAGACTAGACGGTATATACATGGAAGAACAGGTTTGTACACACCAATCATTCAACCCTCGCAAGTCAGCAAAACTCAGAAATGACCTGAGGCATCTGAACAAGGCTTGCCATCAATCATTCAAAGGATCAAGGATATGTGACATACAATATAACATGTTAAGACATCAACAGTTCTCTCTCTTCGCCCTTAAATACATATGCATGGTAAAATCCTCCTTTGAAAAATCAATGAAGTGCTCATGATTTTGCATTTGTATCACTTAAAATAACTCTTTCAAAAGCTTGATGTCTCAGTGGCCCTTCTCAACAACATCCTAGAAAGATTGATGGATTTCCAGTTTCTGAGTTCGGGATAACTCAAGACTGCAATACCGGAAGTCGCAATTCTTCAGGGGATGTCGGGAAGTGTTGTTATCATTGGCAATCCACCAACTATTTAACAAGAGAAACGCATCCACTCATTCCGACTTGCCACTATAAAAAGATGAAAAGAAGAGAAGCTTTGGCAGGAAGATGGTGGTGTTGTCAAAACTTCAGGGCATTTTGGTAATTGTGCTTAAGACAGCAATCCACAGGCTAATTTGATGAGAGAAACACATCTGCTCATTCCGATTTGCCAATGTCCGGGGCAATGATGAAGAGCAGATTCTGTAGGAAGATGGTGGTGTTGTCAGAACTTCAGGGTGTTTTGGTAATTGTGTTTATGACGGCAATCCACGGGCTAATCTGACGAGAGAACGCTACCACTCATTCCGATTTGCCGTCCGGGGCAACAATGAAGAGCAGATTCTGTAGGAAGATGGTGGTGTTGTCAAAACTTCAGGGCGTTTTGGTAATTGTGTTTATGATGGCAATCCACGGGCTAATCTGACGAGAGAACGGTACCACTCATTCCGATTTGCCATCCGGGGCAACAATGAAGAGCAGATTCTGTAGGAAGATAGTGGTGTTGTCAAAACTTCAGGGCATTTTGGTAATTGTGTTTATGACGGCAATCCACGGGCTAAGTTGATGAGAGAAATGCGTCCATTCATTCCCATTTGCCGTCGGGGGCAACAATAAAGAGCAGCTTCTGCAGGAAGATAGTGGTGTTGTCAAAACTCCAGGGCATTTTGGTAATTGTGTTTATGATGGCAATCCACGGGCTAATCTGACGAGAGAACGCTACCACTCATTCCGATTTGCCGTCGGGGGCAACAATAAAGAGCAGCTTCTGCAGGAAGATAGTGGTGTTGACGATGGAGCTCTCCAACCAGGCGGGCTTGTTCTTCCAGTAGACGCCGATGAGGTAGACGGGGATGCCCGAAGCGGCCGCCACGAGGCCAAGGCCGCAGTCAACTGGCGAGGCGTACAGGGCCATCCCCAACACAAAGAGCACCCCCAGCATGTAAATGATGGGCACAATCAGGGGCACCTATAAGAGCGGAGTGGAAGAGAATTTCATTTGAATGGTTTATTAGCTCTCTTTTTTTGGAGGGGGGGGGGGAGAAAATCCTAAGAAACAGGATACTCAGAATTGAGACTCGATTACCAGCACTGAATTGTTACATCTACACTGTGCTGATGTATAGAAGAGAAGCATGGTCAATAACATCAGACATGAGAAAGCGTTTGGAGAGTTGTGAAATGTGGTTCCTCCGACGCATGATGAGGATTCCATGGACTGACAGAGTAACCACTGAGAGGTCCTAAGAAGACTGGTGTGGAGAGAAAGCTGATTATAGAGATAAGAACTAGGCAAATGAGTCTTGTAGGACATAAAATTAGAAAGGACAGCCTTGAAAATTTAGCATTGACAAGAAAGATAGAAGGAAGGTGGGGGGGGGGGGGGGGTAGAGGAAGGAAACGGATGAATTGGATGACCAGTCTGAATGCATGGATTAGAGTAAAGGTGTGGGTCAGCTGGAGGTGGAGCTGATCCAAACAGCTAGGAACAGAGATTTGTGGCATGCCTATGTCTCCAGATATGGCACTTAGAGAGAGAGAGAGAGATTAACAGGGGCCTTTTGTGCACAAGTAATATGCTAAAAGCCCAGAGAGCAACAGCTGGTACACATGAATTAGAGCAAGGAACATCAATGTGCAAAGAGAAAAGAGAAATGGGTGCATGAAACCTGGGAAAAAAGTACCTGGTAGTCCTCTACTTGAAGAGCATTATCTTTAAAGGGTTACTAAGTTAGAAAAATAAGTTCCCACTAATCAATGTAAAATTATCCACTAAAAACGAATTTCACATTCGTTTGCAGCAATAAAGTCTCATTTTAACGAAAATTTGAAAAAATGCACGCCTCCAGTGACGTATGAGAAGTCAAAATTCCATAGATTGTAAGGAAGTCAACAATAGACCATTTTCGTGATGTATTCACAATTTTCCCCCTAACTGCGTAGTAACACATTATTGCATTCACCTGTATCTTGTCATTCAGATTCAATGGATAAAATGCACTTTGAATCTATTAGTTGTTGCTACTCAGGCAAGCCTCGGACAAGCTTTGGGGTTCCCATTGGTAACGTATTGTTATGGCGTGAATAAAACATTTTATTTACGCCGTTGGCATTTATGGCATTTTGACTTCACATACGTCACCGGAGGCGTGCATTTTTTCGAATTTTCGTCAAAATGAGACTTTATTGCGGCAAACGATTGTTAAGTTCGTTTTTAGTGGATAATTTTACATAGATTAGTGGAATAGATTAAGTGGAATCTCATTCTCATAGACAATGGCATAAAAGCAGAATAATGATTGTGCACAACCACAAGAAATTCGGTAGGACAAGACAGGCACACATACATGGCTGAAACTCCCAACCATGACATCAAAGAGAAACAAGTACTTAACCAAACGATGTTGATCCTCGTATGCAAAACATTCTTGGTCATTTGGAATACTCTCAACCCATTCACAAACAGGAACCTTTTTATGAGGGAGACCAAACTGGTACTTACTTTTCCCTGAAAATTGTGTCAAAGTTGCTTCCACATTGACGAGCATGTCTGTATTATTACGGACATACAACACATCTCATGCCATTTCCATCATAGTTTTATCATTTTGATACTTAATGAGTTAGATCAAGCAATTTTGGTGTATGATTTTGAGTTTTCACAGTACTTTCCTTTTCTCATTTTATTTAGACTTAATTGTGGTTTTACTTTGAATAGGTGGGACAATGATTCTGTTGCCATGACATTTTTTGTGTTCTATAAGGATGAGGGGAGAGGGGTCTTCAGAAGTTACCTTGAATGGGCGTGGTAGGTCGGGGTGTTTCCAGCGGTAGTAGGGGATGATAGCCACTGCCAGGAAGTTCATAATCCACTCAATGAAAGCCACAAAGTTGAGCAGCAAGAAGATGTCATTGTTCAGGACCATCAGGATTGCAATGGGCAGCTGAAACAGGAAAGAGACAGAGATATCAGTGCAAAGACTTGCGATTGTTATCAATCGTTAACTCTGTAATCTCTGCAATCAATTCAAGATAGACAAGGCTCCGGGTCCCGTTGCATAAAACTTACCATTTATGGTAACTCTGTCACCGATGGTAACTACCATGGTAACACAGCTCAACAGCCAATCGAATTCAAGGTTTCCATAGAAGTTGCCATTGATAGCAAAGTTACCATCAATGGGAAGTTTTATGCAACAGGACCCTGGTTTACATAAAATATAATTGAAAACATATATATGAGACATTGTGTGAGAATATAGAGTCAACATACATCTTCATTTACTCATTGTTGACCCCACTATGAAGTACTACTGTATGTTAAATCATTCACTTTGTAGTCAGTACATTTTTTAGTTGATAATTCAATTCACTCCAGGTTTTTTTTTCAAAATAATCAAGACATACGAGAAGAACTAGAGAAATTTGACTGTGCCCAGTCGACTGGTATGCCTCTGCCCTCCTGCACTGACCCTGAAGTTTTACCAAACTGTTTAATATGGAGTAAAATATCCTCTTTTACTGCATGGAGAATGTGCTATCTGGCTATGAAATACAACTTGATTGAGAGAGAGAGAGAGACCTGTCTTATATAATCATTGCTCCATGTTTGGTGATAATTGATGACATTTCTTGCAACTTATCACATAAACAGCAACATTTCACAATTTGACCTTGACCCGACACCATCCAGACCAGCAGTAGAATAACTTAATTGTCCTGTCATCTATCATCAAGTACTCACTGTGAAGATAGCAGCAGGGATTGGGGTCTTCTTGCGGAGATGGATCATCGACATCACTTTGGGCATCAGACCGTCCCGTCCAGCTACGTACAGAATCCTGAACAGAGAACATTGAGTTGTTGAGTGACTACACAGCAAATACCATCAACACCATCAATAATTACATTGCAGATGCATTTGTTCTTCTACCAATATTTAAAAGAAGTGTCTGCAATAAACCAGTTTGTGCTATTTCAACTTACCAGTTTGTGTTATTTCAACTTCAGTTAAAAGTTAGCTTCTTTTGAACTTTGTTTTCATTGAACAGAGGAGAAGTGTCTGGATTAAAGCACTTTGAACTATTTCCATTTCAACACCATTTTGAGGAAAAAGTAAGTTTCTTTGAACTATTATGTTTAAAACAGCTAACAATGCCACAAGGCATAACAGTACCTGTACTGCTTAAAGCAAGCCTGCATAATGCAAAACTCTATGTATTCATAAATATAACACGCTTATCATATAACAGGTAACCAATGATAATGTAAGGCAGATTTTGAGGCAGAAATGACAAGAATATGAGCCCATCTTACCTGGAGCTGCCAAACAGAGCACCGTTGACTGTTCCCATGCACGACAATGTCACAAAGATGGACATGATCCAAGCAAAGACAGGGAATAACCGCTTGGCAAACTCCTGCAAAGAAAGACACACAGGAGTTGAGTCATTTTTCGTTAGGAGTTTCTTCCCTGTTCAGTTTCTTAAAACCACCTGCAAAGACAGGGGTTCATGAAAAGACTTAATTTCTAGGACAGCATGTGACATATCCAGCTATGTTAACAATCCTTATTTGGGATGACAATTTATATTAATGTTGTTTGTTGAAAATGAATGGGTAAAACAAATTATGGGCGTGCTTTCATATAAAACTTTCAAGAAAATTCAAACTACAGGTAAAGAAGTTAAGAAATGAAAGTTAAAACAAAAAATACTTACCACTGCAACAGCATTTGAATTGATGACTTCTATTGGTGCGAGAACTGTCAAGTAACTAACGTTGGTCAGCAGGTAGATGGACGTTACTGTGATCATAGAAATGATCACCGCAAGAGGTATATTCCTGCATGAAAGAACGAACCAAAGTGAAATCGGAATTGGAAGTGCATTATTGACACCACTGGGGTGGCTGAAAATTGCAGTGCAATGTCAGATTCCCGGAACACCAGTGAATGCATGCACTGCTGGTGCCGATTTGAAAGTGACTGAGAAATCCTGTTTTGGGGCCGAATTCAGCTGCACAAATTAAGCCAAGGTTTAGGTATTCGGTTACGGTCAGGCTAATGTCATATTTCATCCTATTTGTGGGATACAAATGCACACTTGCATGAAACGTAATGCATTATTGTATAGCTTTACACACACCACAGTGGTGCCTTGGCGACACCTCAGCACGGAATCGTGCAGTTGCCGATATCGACAATCACTTAAAGATTGTCCGTCCCTTTTGCAAGCTTAAAATTTGAAATCGTCTATCACGATCGTAAATTGAAGAAAGTGTGATTCAAGACCATTTCTAAGAATATAGCATGTTGAAGCTTTCTGTACATGTAAAAATTTCAGCCGTTAAATTTCAAACCGGCTTTTTTCGTACTACGAAAAAAGTATTAGTCTTCGTTACAGCATCTATGTGGTTATTACCGGTATGCATGTGTGAAATCCTAATTTTATGAGTAATTACCAAACTTTGGAGATGATTCCTTCTATAGAACATTTTTTTTTCATAATGCGTTTTATAATTAAAAAACAGATTAATCAATAAAGCAGATATTTCAACACAAACTGCTAAGAGCCTGAGGTAAAGACTATTAATCAGACGTTGTTTACGTGCATTATTTGAATTTTACACTACGTATCAGTTTCAAATTATGAATATACAGCTTGCTAACACTTCTCTTTATGTTTTGCCAATGTTTCGCTGATTTTGTGGTGATCTGAAAAAGGGACGGGCTGTCTTTAAATATTACTATAATAAATTATTCAAATAATTTCAACTGCAATTTTGACATTTTACATCAATGTGTTTCGTATCGGTCAGCTCGCCAGATAATTTCTTTTACCTTCACTTTTTCAATCAATTTCTATTTTGTAAAATAAAGAGGTACACTTTCAGCTTCAGTGCAACTTCATGAAAAATAAAGTGAATGCATACCTTGCTGGATCTTTCACTTCTTCTGTGATAAACATTAAGTATTGCCTGTGGAGAGAAGGAAAACATGAGAAATATATATTAATAAATCTATTCCGATCACGTCATCATACTAAAAAATATCCCAACTGTGTTTAGTTCCCTTAGAAAATGGCAAAAGATAAAGAAGTGATCACTAACGATTTGAATTTACAACACTAGGAAACTTTTGATATCAAGTATTGTGAAAAACAAAAGACATCTCACATGAAAAAGCATAACTTTCTGCAGAAGAGGAATCCATTTTGGTCTTTTTGTGATATGTATCCCTTTCCTAATTATTTTTTGAAGCATAATTAAGGTGAAATAATCACCATACACTGTAACTTCAAATTGGCAACATGCTGAAAATGATAATGTCAAATGATAATTGGAAAGTAGAAAGAATGTTAAGCAGCATACCAGCCAGAGAATGCAAAGATGCCAGCATTGAGAGCGAGGGGGAAATTCACTGGGTTGTCATATCCTGCAAATGCATCTTGGAAGTTTTCGGTGTTTCCTGGAAAGAACGTGAACACACAGAAATGCAATGTATTTAGTATTTCTCCTTGGTATATGGAACAATTACACAATGCATGAAAATATGTCTACAAAGGTAAAAGAAACCTGAGAGAAACTTAGTGCATTCAAGGATATATGCTTGGTACCGTAAAGCATTATTTTTAAAAGCTGGAATGTGTAAACTAATCTTATTGCGAATCTGCTACGCAAGTGGTATCACTATTTCTTGTAACACATTCACCAAATTTAGGATACTAGTACACAAATATGAATACATTGCAATTGTGAACTATTCAGGGTTTTTTTCTTAAAAACATAAATACAGTAAAACCTCACACAGGGGCTCAAGGGCATTATTAAAGCCACCTCAATGCCAAAAAGGGCCCCCATAATTAACAAAAGGGCCCCAGTTCCTAAATAAGGTATAATGCATCGTTCAGGGTGTTGTCTCATGCCATGGGGCTTGACAACTATTCCCACATTTGGATTCAAAGTTTGTTTTCCCGATGGGAAAGTTTCACTTAATGCAATAGACCAGTTCGTAATTACTCCATGGTCGGACAATCCACCGAATAAGTTCGAATAGACTGCAGACGGGGATTCGTTCATGAAGCCATGTTGGATGATGGATGTAAAGACATTTTACAGTCCTTGTGTGAGCCAAAGACATCAAAAATGAGTAGTCTAATCTAGCGGACCCCTTTACTAAATAGTTTAGATTATTTATTTTTTTTAAATAAAAACTTCATTCATATTCTCTCACAACATAAACATTACAAAGAAAATGTACACGTGATGGATCCATAATATATGTGGTGATCGATATACAATAGAAATCAATAAGGAAAAAGGCATATATTTTAAATAATTTGGATATGTCTCCCTCTAAAGAGAGATGAAAATAAAATTAGCAATATTGAACCACCTGGAAGCCTGGAAGCTATAGGTCTTGCGACATGCAACATGCTGGAATAAGTTACTGGAACACTGGCGAAGGTTTCACGTCAGGAACCAATCAGAGTTGTCTGGTTAAACACATTGGAGACAGATCCTGATATAACGATCACTTTATCATTTCCCAGCTAACACATGGTTGTCCTACTTTCCTATCCTAATTTAGTGCCCTACTTTTGCCCTCATTCATGTCGTAATTTTCTCTGCCTGGAAAATGCACAGCGGTACGACTAAGTTGATCAGCTGTATCAACTTTGCAAGTCAGCTAACATTTTCAGAGGAAAAATTAGGGGAGAAATATATACATTGAGACCCGACCCAAACCAAAATTACAATCACTTACTCGCGTGTTAGAGGGGAGCGCTATCTTCGCTTAAAGGGATTATACATCCTGAAATTACATTGGTTTCAATAAAAGGAGATACATAAAAGAAACATAAATATATTAGTGAAGGTTTGATGAAAATCCGTCAAAGGATAAGAAAGTTTTAAATTTGTGACGTCACGTGGGAGAAAATGTTTTCTTTTTTTTTCAAAACGATATGTATCATTTTACCTGTGCATTTGATACATCATTAGAAATATGTTTTTACACACAAACCTGCATGAAGAAAAGAAAAATCTGTTGTCAAAAACAGAAAAAAAACAATTTATGGAATTATTCTGTACACAATATATGGGAGAGCACCTCGCACGTGACGTCACAAAATCAACATTTTTAAAATATAAAAACTTTCTTTTCCTTTGACCGATTTTCGTCAAACCTACACTAATGCTTTTTTATTGTGTCTACTTCAATTGAAACAAACATAATTTCAGGGAGAACTATCCCTTTTAAGTCCTACATAGTGTACGCCTTTCATGTCTAGGTAGTGACCTAATTTTTTCATCATTGCGTAAGCATAGGTATGCAGAATCCTGCTCTAGCTGAGAGCGCCATATTTTTGTTTCACTCGAATGTACGTCTTTCAAGATAAATGTTCATGTCTTAGTGATGATATCATCATTGCAATAAGACACGACTGTATGCATAATCCTGACGCGCAGGTTAAGAGCCCAGAGCTACAGCGCTCCCGACTCACCGCTCCCAATTTGGCACTAAACACCGACACGATAACCAATAACTTTAAATGGCATATTATATTGAGTTTAAGTACGTTCCCAACCGTTTGCCTTCCGTACAGCGTGCAATTTTCACTGGCAAAATATACAGGTGCTTTGGCCAAGATAACATACAGTTGAGGCCAGAAGTTTACATACACCCAGGAAATTTTGAGAAAAGTTGATACTTCCCAAACATCATAACATTTACTGTATCTTATAAAATGATTGTCCTATCATGACAAATTTTATATAAAAAATGAGTATGTCATGCCCCTTCATCACATTGCTTTGTCATCAGCAGCTGAAAAATATTTAGGTGTCATTTTTCCCCCAGAAATCTTCATATTTTAGACAAATTAAAAATAAAAACTTGACAGAAACATTTCATATTTGTGCTAGTTACTTCTCAACACGATCATTTCAGATTACACTTCTTTGTTCAGTGGTGACATATCATGGTATAAATTGTAATATAAATCATAGATTTGACATTTATATATTTCTATGAAACGATGTTTGAAAATATAATAACAAAAAATAGAATACATTTGGCACAAATATTACTATTTTTCTTCAAAAAAAAATCCACCTGAGATATACTTTAATCCCAACGGCACCTCAATCATGTGAAAGAACTTCATACGCTCTTTCATTTGATACCAAATTTGCCATGGTCGTTTTTTTTTTTAATCCTTTTATTCAAATATAAAGATATATAGAACACAAGGTATATTTCTGAAGAAATAATATTTCTGAAGATATAGTGAATTTTACGATGTTTGGCGAGCAAAATAATTTCATTGAGTTCCATGGGTAAACATGGGTAAACTTTTGGCCTCAACTATACGTCTTCACCCCCCCCCCCCCCCTCCCCCCTCCCCCCACATACACCCACACACACACACCTCCACTCCACCAAACCCATACAACACCACCACAAAGTCATTTACAAATTACACGAGTGTCAAAATCGGTCTCGGTTGTGTCATGATTTGTCCCATAACCATGCTAATGGCACGATTCTACTGCATGTATTAAGTGGAAAGTGTATCACGTAGCTGTTATTTTTCTGATAACTACCGCCACAACTTGCGTTTGAACGAATTCCGGCGGTAACTAGTGCATCGATCACCCCACTAGGTCGACAGTTATCACGTTCAACCAGCACACCATTGTCCTCTGCCTTGTATATTTTAAGAGACAGTGCAATAATACTTCTGTATTGGTTGAAGTATGGTCCGTGGTTGAATGAACCGATTAAATACGTCATTATGAGGTGGAATAAATAGGCCATTTTTATGCACTTTCACCACTCCTACGATCACGGAAAGGGATGTCAATTGGATGTACGTTTGAGTGATAATCGAGGTGATGTTGAGGTGAGAAAGTGTCTGCGTAGGTCTAGATTTCATTCCAGTTAGCTGTCGACTTTTACTTCTGGTCCTCGTATGGCAGTTCACTAAACGATATAATGATTCAAACCTCTTTCAAACTTGTTTGAAGTAGAGTGGTCGCATTCTTATCGAGACGGAGTCGCCGAGTTGTCGCTCCATACAGAGGAATTTCCCCAGATAAATTCCAGTTACGTCGACTTCTTTTCACGCAACACGTCTTTACACAATATCACATACAAATCACATTCTGATCTTCTCGTATATGTTTCATGTTACAAACCGTTCCTGTATCTTTCATCGAAGGTACGAACATCGAACATCGACTAAACATTTATAAGATTACTTTAAGAGGAATGACGCAAGGCAATGTATCCGGGAAAGGGTACTGCATACCACGGAAACATTTCAGGGACATGAAAACACACTCGCACAGATTGCGTCTTCCGAAACAAAGATTTCACGAGCATAAAAAGTTACGTAACCGGAAAGTCTCTGTAAAAGGAAGATCTCACAACATACAATAAACAACTGCAATCAAACAAGTCTCCCTATCGAGGGACAGTTCGCGGCCGTAATGAAGAATAAAGTATTTCAGCTAATATTGTGTGTATGGGTGTTCCCCCTCTAACTTCATACTTCGACCAGGGTCGAGATCTCACCAATGAGTGGCCTTACCTCGACAGAGCTGGACGATGCCGCCGAGAATGATGATGACGAGACCGGACACCTTGGCTGCCGTGAAGAAGACGGTGACGCGTGACGTCCACCGCACGCTCACGCAATTCAGGTAGTAGATGGCACCTGTCGGGCGAGACACGCAAAGCAGGTGGAGACAAGGAGCGAGTGAGTGAGAGAACGAACACACGAATGAATTTGAATGTAAGAATTAATGAAAGACTGAACGAATGAATGAATAGGAGGATAAACACACGAATTAATGCCATGGTCACAATCGGACATGCACCTATCTGTGCCTCGTCTGCGTGGGATTAAAGGGAGAGTTCACCCTGAAGATAAATTGGTTTCAATAAAAGAAACATGAAATATATTAGGTCAAAGGAAAAGAATGCTATTAGGTTTTTGTTGAATTTTAATTTTGTGACGTCACGTGCAAGGTGCTCTACCATGTGTTGTGTACAATATAATTACATAAATTGCTCTTTTCCTGTTTTTGACAACGGGATATATATATATATTTATATTTAATACAGGTATGTGTAGGTAGGTATGCATAGGTAAAAGGGTGCATATATTTTTGGAGAAAATGAACGTTTTCGAGGGAAAAAAATTGTACACAACATATGGGAGAGCACCTCGCACATGACGTCACAAAATCAAGTTTTTAAGATTATAACTTTCTTATCCTTTGACGGATTTTCATCAAACCATTCTTTCATGTGTTTCCTTTCATTGAATCCAAAATAATTTCAGGGTGAACTATCCCTTTAAGCAAAATAAACTTGCGTCAGACGCAGGGAGGTGTAATTTTTTTTCAGGCACGCAGGAGCGCACAAGAGGTAATTCGACAAGATGCATAATAAAATTCGTTTGGCTTTTGCGTATGGTTTTTTGCGTTTCGCCACGTTTGTTGACGGACGGATATAACACGTGCATCCTTTGCAAGGTGCACGGGGGTGCAAGTTCATCTTGCGGCGTCTACAAGGTTTGGCAAGGTTTAGCATTGTAACCAGACGAAGGTTTATAATGCGGTAGTTGTACGTTCATCGTACATCCCCGATGCGTTGAAAGTGCGATCGGTACAACGTGTACAACATGGCCGCACCTCCTGCGGCCGTCTTGCCTGCCAGTTGTGACCAACGAGCTGGCACGCACGTCACGTGGTTAAGAGTGAAAAAATGAGCGCGAAAAATCTTGGGAAGATCTTGCCGCAAGTTTTGTTCATGAATATGCATGACTGAAAACAGGACCGTCAAAATGCAGGTGATGCACTGATAAACATGAATAATGGTACTAATGATACGAGAACAGTGGTAAAAATGATACAAGACAGTACATGTATCAACATGTTTACAGAAAAGCATACATAAATGGACGCTACAATCAACATGGTTTGTACTGGAATGGAAATGACAGAAACAATAAACAATCACGGAATAAACACATTTTACCATACATGTGTTGTTCCATCGAAGGGTATGAATATATACACAACAGCTCAATTCCTTTGAGCTGTTGTGTACGTATTGTCAAATCTCACAACACCAGCACAATACCCATCCTCACATCTATTTAAAACTGTACATGGCACCATTTTTTAAGTACACAAATATATGCACAAAGATGTTACATTTATACATGTATAGTGTGCATATTACATGACAGCAATGACACTTAATTAAACTGGCAATCTCGGAATGGATGAAGAACAATCACAAGAATGGAATACATGGTCAAGGAGAGCGAGTAACTAAAATGGTATCATAGAAACGACGCAGATGAAACTGCTCAGGAGCAATGTGGTATCCATGATGATATATGATTGAAGGGTGAGTGAAACCATGGTGATAACGACTCCTCCCATCCGCGCGCTATTGCATCATCCAGTAATGTTGCACCGTACAGACACTGTGTGTTTATTAAAGGCTTAGTTCACCCTGAAATTAAGTTTGTTTCAATAAAAGCAGACACTAGAAAGAAAGATATTAGTAAGGGTTTGATGAAGATCAGTCATAGGATACGAAAGTTATGATCTTTTAAAAATATATATTTCGTGACGTCAAGTGCGAGGTGCTTCCCCATATGATGTGTACAATTTTCTTTTTAAATGTCTTTTTTTTCTCAAACAGATATGCATCCTTTTACCTGTGCATTTCATACTGTATACGCCATACATTTCGCGGTTTGTTTGTTGTTGTTTTTTGCGATTTTCGCGAGTCGGGTGCTATTCGCGAATTTAACAACACGCGAAATTTCAAAAGATCATAACTTTCTTATCCCTTGACGGATTTTTGTCAAACCTTCAGTGATATGTTTCTTTCTAAATTCTGCTTTTATTGAATCCAACTTCATTTCAGGATGAACTACCCCTTCAACTCCATGATTACACCTGTTATCATGACACAACACACATATTCAAATTATATCTGTTTTTTTTTCTGATCAGGAAGTACCTGAAACTACCGGTACATGGGCAAAATAACGGGTATATATCGAGTAACCGAACAGAAATTAGCAAGTATTTTTTCTGATGAGGGTGTTGTGAAAGCGCCTTATCCTATCTTCTTCAGAGGTCATAAGGGTTAGTAGTAGTTAAGACAACAATTGTAATCTATTACGTGTTGTTTAGTCTAGGCAGCCTTTTGATTTGAATTGGATTCAAAGGGATCTCGCTCATAACACAATAAATATGTATCATATAAAGCAGTAGACAATATTGAAATAAGGAACGTACAAAGAATAACGATGGTGAAGAGTTGGACCGCCGTCTGGGGCAGCTCGTCGCAGTTCGGCAGGAACGGCGTGATCAAGTATTTCGAGGCGATGAGGATGATGATGGCGTACTCGCCGGGGTAGCTGATGAAGATACCCATCCACATGCGGATGAAGGCGACGAAGGGGCCCCAGGCGTGCAGGATGTAGGCGAAGTCGCCGCCCGAGAGCGGGATGGTGGTCGAGAGCTCGACGAAGCATAGCGCACCAAGACTAGAGAAGACGCCACAAACGATCCAGGCGAGGAACGAGTACCCGACCACCCCGTCTGTGTACACCAAGATCACCTGCATCAGGGGAGAGGGAGAGAGAGCAAGCATAACCATGATGACGCTAGGTTTTTATATTCTCAAGCAAGATGATTTCACGAAGGCTCACGGCGGTTTTACCCCCCGCAATGCATAACGAGCTCGCGCGAATAACAATAGTGTGAAGAAAAAAATATGTTCTTCCTCATAGGAAGGGTACAATGCAAAGCGTGGTTCAAGATGTTCGTTTAAACGACTCTAGGGTTCCGTCTTATAAATACATGTACATTTATTTGCGATTGACCCTAATCGGTCGCAAATCGAAATCCCCTGTCTCTAATCACGGTAATGCATCAATTTACGATTTGATTTGATTATGATTTCGAAACAGACAATACACATGGCATATTGACTTCTGTCCTAGGGCCACATTTCTCATTTTCCGGAATATTGACCGTTGTCCAAGAACCACATTTTCATACAGACAATGTACTTGATGGGATCGCTGATGTATAAACTGGGATGTGATGTTTATGATGCGGTCTGTCTTCTGACCTGGTCGGTGAAGTTAAGTTGTTGTTTGGTACGGTTTGCTACGGTATCTCTGGAGAGCACAAATTATCACAACAGATGTAAAATATGAATAATTGAAATCACGTGATGTGTGTCACACGGACAAACTTCACCACCACCGCCCCCCCCCCCACACACACACACACATACACACACACCACCCTCACACATCTCTCTTTATCTCCTTTCCTCACCATCTTAAATTGTACCTTTGGTAAATTGGTAATACATGTACATCTACTGTAATCAATTTCTTCCTTTCTAGACGTAATTTTCCGGACACAATGGATAATGTCGTGCCCACAGCATTATTCTTACACAAACACCCTTTCAAGGCGCTTTCATTGGAGACCGTTTTCTTCCTCGTGTTACTAAGTGTTGTAAGTGTTGCTATACTTTTTTTTAATGGTGTTTGTGCGTTAGCGAAAAAAAAAACGCATATTGGAAAGGGCTTAACAAAGCAATGAATTCTGCATAACAGAAAACGTAGAAAGCGCATCGAAATGAAAGACATGGATTCTATATAAGTGTAATTATCATTGAGACGACACGATACCGACACTGTTGTGTCTACAATGCACCGCTCACCCACACCTCGCTCAGCCTTGGGGGTTTTAACACATACTATGATACCGTTTTTTTTTTTGACGAGGCATTTTTAGGGCCAGTCGTAACCGGGCTGGCCAGACTCCAAAATAGGGAACATTCTCCGAAAGGGGACCAACGGTGCGGTTTGCCCAGTATCAAGACTTTAAAGATTTATCAATGTCGGTGTCGTAAATAAAGAGGATCGTCTTCGGACTATCGACTCCCGCGATAAAATGGCAGATAATAAAATGGCTTCAAATTTTAAATGAAACGCAACGAAAACAATTATAATGGACGAGTTGATAATGAAAGAATTGACTGTCAATGAAAGGGGATAAATCATTGCGTCTGAATGAAAACTAATTCATCTCAGACGAGCCTCCACCACGCCCCCTTCTCATCAGGTCTCAAGTATCTGCGTGTGACAAGAGTTTGTCTTGGCCCGGGATCGGCGACGTAACTGCGTCATAGAGCGTCGAATGACATACCGCGCGTGATTAGTCTACCGCAATATACATGTATTCCGTTACCAAAAAAAAAGTTCGTTAACCCGTTCGGACCTCAGTACGAGTTGATGAAAGGGAATGGGTCCCATACACGAGGGAAAGGGGTTCTGGCAGCCTGGGCGTCTATAACGCGTCAATCACTGTCAACATTTCAATCTCACATGTCAAAACCAAATATGCATATGTGTAATCAGAAAATAGTACATTTTCCTGCGCAGGATGGGTTAAGAGCTACATGTATAAGTGTAAAATGAACGCTAAAGGCAAGTGCATGCCATCTTTAGATACCCCCTCCCCCCTATCTCCCCCCTCCCTCTCCCTCTCCCCCACCAACACCAACGAACCCGAAACAAAACAACATTACTCAGCTTGGACTAATTTAAATCGCCACTGTGTTACGCCTCGTGATTTTGAGACTGTAAAGTAGTGAAGGAGGCCTATCAAAAAGTTTATAAAAAGGATGTCCGCATCCCGCAATGTCAGAATCATGTGGTGACGACACTGCAGTATGCAAGCACTAATTCACGCACTAGTAAATGTTTTTGCACGTATTCAACTGCGCATATTAGATATAATTACGGTTACGGTCAAGGTTTAGGTTACACAATTAGAATTAGGGTGAAGGTCAGGGTTTTATACTATCATGTTTCATAACTATTCGCGGGACACAACACATTCGTTCGGAATGGTAATGTGGTGACCGCAAGCTAGGAATCTAACGTGCCCATGCCTTTTTACAAATTGAGCTTTACGAAATTGCGCACCACATATTATGTATGGTATCTGGGAGCGAGGTTCTATGCAGTACCGAGTTTCTTGCACCATGACCTGCCGCCGCACCCCGACCCACATGTACACCAAAGATTGCAAGTTGCAACTTCGGTAAAACACAGACAGACAGACAGACAGACAGATAGACAGACAGACAGAAAGGCGGTAAGATAAAGTGAATACAACATGTATGTTCTTGAGATAACAGCACACTGGCCTGTTTTCGCCATTATCCGTTCGCCCGGTATCTAAAATAACCCGAGTTTCCACCAAAACGCCCCACACCAAGCCATTGTTCTCATCTTTCACAATGACACTCAAGGGCTTGAAAGGAAATTTACATTTCCCTCTATACAAAATGAAGTACAATGACCACACTAACACATCAACGAAATCGGAAAATCGGAGAATTTTTTTCGCATTTCTCGTTGAAAAACTCTGCTCGTGACGGGTTCCCAGAGCCAAGCCTTGTTCGCCTTCGTACAGTCATTTCAAGCGTTTATAATGTTGTTTATAACGGTTGCATAAACTCAACCACATTCTCAGATGTGACGTTAAATGGAGGACCCGTGTAAATGAGAGCCACACTGTATGCACGTTTAAGATTCCACTTCACTTTTTTTTTTTTGATAAAAAGAGCAGGGTGAAAACCCGGTAGAGTGGACCGAAATCCTGTACTGCACTGAAAGACGGGTGAGTGATGCCGACCCCGAGTGCTTCATCCAAGGGCCATGTTGCATATAGGTTTTCAATTACAATGTATTGTAACTCACCATCAATCATAACTACCATGGCAACCACTAATGAGCTCTCATGAGTGCACCATTGATGGCAAGTTACAATAATTGAAAACTTATATGCAACATGGCCCAGAAGGATATTTTGCCTACAAATGGCAATGCACAGGCATTGTGGGTGTCATATGAAACTTAATCACAATCGGATATAATACAGCTTAATTAATTAATGAACAGAAGTAATGAACAGTACCAACGACTGAGGAATAATTTGTAAGTACATGTACATCGTATATTCTATGTGTAGGATTGCGTGTAATGTAGCACATGAGATATCGAAAACCCGGTAATCGACTGGACTTTTTCATGACAGATTTGACATAAGCTTCAAACCAAGAGATAATTCCAAGGGAAATGAAAAGCGTCAACACTTTAAAGGAAGGGAACCACTTTTAGGGTAAGCAGATGAAGTCAAATTCTGTAAAACATTGCACACATAACCATTCACCAGTACAACATGAAGGTTGATATTAATAATATTATGAAACTCAACAGTGACGTAGAATTCACAAACAGCGAGAAAAACACATTTTTAAATGTAAACAAAAATAAATTGTTTTCAATGGAGTTTTCAATGGAGTCATACATTATCTACATAATCATTCCTCATCGCAGATGGCAAGAAATGTCACTGATAATGACGGTTGTTTTCTTCTTCGTAGATTGTAAAATCTTAAAATTAAAGGGCAAAAATTACAAGATTAAGAATAATACTCTTAAACAGTATATTTCAGTATTAGCTTCCCGACTTTGCTTTTTGGCCTACTGTACAAAGGGCGCTAACTTCCTTTAATGGTGAACGATGCCCATCCGATGAAAGACAGGTGGCGGAAGAGCCGACCGGAAAAAAGGCCCTCAGATTGGCAGTTCACCCTATATGATTCAGATAGTGTCTTTCTAGAACCTCAAGAACACCACATACATATCGACAAGCCTTTATCTACAATCTACCATCTCCCACGATTAAAAGGACACTTCTCTTTTATACTGTACCATCGTTCCAAACTTCCGATAATAATGTGTGCCTCCCATGTTGACCTGAAAATAATCGAAATAACCTTACATAGAAATCAACCCGAAATTGTCAACCCGAGGTTATGAGCATGTCAGCCCCACCCTATAAGTTATTGCATGAAAAATGAGTTCCGAAACTAGCATTGTTACCATGGTTACGAACGATGCGAACACGAATGACTCAATAGCACCCCTACCACGTCACATTATACTTTGCTCAGGAGTGCACAGTTTGATGCAATGCACACACGAATGTCTCTAACCGCAGAACCATGCCATTCGCAAAGTTAGGCCATAGATAGACGATCCGATCGTAGTTTCGAAACACCTGTCAAGCCCTTTCCACAAACTGTCTCATTTCATTTGCTTCCGTTCCTACCATACTTCCCAATTTGTCATCACAATTCCGGCAAGAAAGAATGTTATTTCTGAGCATCATCACTCATTGCATTGTGATGTACCAAGCGTTCGATATATCAGTCGAATTAAACTAAATTCACTTAAACTATTTAAATGATTAATACATGTAGTTACTCATCATTGCCGGTGATCACCGATGCACGATTTTAAAATGAAGAAAAAAAAACAGTGTATCTCTCTCTCTCTCTCTCTCTCTCTCTCTCTCTATCTTTCTCTTGTTCTTTCTCTGTCTTTCTCTTGCTCATTTTCACTGTTGTCTATTCCCGAAATATTTCAGTAAATCTACTCTACGATCACAAAAGAGCATGGGGTGATTAAAGCAAAATAATTCTTTTAAAAAAATAAAAAGAAACTTAATTGTGCCGATTCTCCGCCTTTCATAAGCAGCTGGCAAGGAAATACGATTCTCATATCTTAACTATAAAATTCCGTAAGCGGCACGAAATATTATAGAGTAAATACAATGACACAATGTGACACCTTTTCACGTCAATGACTTATAATGTACAAATAATAATACAATTTGGTCAGAATTGAAGACGGACGGTAAAATTACCAAAATGTTGAGTCACGTAACGAATGCATTGTTACATTCCTGAATCAAATAATATTGCATACCACAGTACCTCTTAGACAGGAAGAACTGTCTCAGTTGGAATATTCTTTTATTTACACACAAAAAATACATTTGTGACATACCCGAGCAATGCAGGGGGTACGATTTTAGTATCGGTAGGAGGGTATCTTTTGACAAATATGAAATTGATTGAACGGCCTGTGACTAATAACAGATCGTGTCCAAACTAGACCTCCGTCTTCCCCCGATGTAGTTTTTATCCGAAAAAGCTAAAAGATGTTGGTACTCTATACAGTGAGAAAAGGCCGTGTATTTTTTCCTGCAATAAAACCAACAAGTTCATGGTCGGTGTCACATCCAGTATCTACGGAAAGCTGACATTAGTGCTATTCTCATTGGGCTTTAAAAAAATCGAGAAGTTAGAAAAATCGCGCGAAGTAAGGGGACATGGACAATAGGGCAATTTGGCGTTGGGTACGGTTGCTAGGCAACTTTCACCCTAACTTCGACATTTTCTAACTTTGCGATTTTTTAAGCCCGTTGAGAATGGCACTATTGGTTACGTCGATATAAACTTGTGAGAAAAGTTCATAAAGAGGCAGAAGGATAAACATGAGTTATGTCAACCTTCTGAGTACCATGGGTGCATGAATGTGTAAAAAGTCGATGGGAGATTGCTGGTTTAGCACATAGAGAGTTAATCAGAGTAACCGGGTGGGTGTTTCACCAAACTGTTCTTAAGCTAATAACGACTTTACGCACGACTGGTGACTCCTTCTTGTGCTAAATCACATTCTCAATGATTTCATTCACATCTGCTTAAGCTGAAGTCTGATCTTTATAAATCAAAATTCTTATTGTTAACAAGTGTATGTCTGAATACAACGTTTATGGTTTGTCAAATTTGATTGTTAAAACAGGAACAAAGTTTGGTGTCTCATTTAGCAAAAGAAAAGGATACCAGTCGTGCGTACTGAGTCGCTCTGCTCTTACGAGCAGCTTGGTGACCCCCCTCCCCCAGTAAGAGCAGGATGATTTCACGAGTCAGAAAGAAGACTGCACCCACCTGTGGCGACACGAAGATGCCAGAGCCGATTATGATTCCAATCACCATGCCAATACAGCCGAAGATGCCCACTTTCCTTTTCAGCACGACCTTGTCATCATCAGCTCCGCGGAGGTCGGCCATCGTCTCGTTGTTCGGCTCGGGGTTGGCCGTCCCCGGGGCGGGGTCGGGACTCGCCGAGTCGTTCTGGTCCGCCGAGGTGCTATCGGGAGCCATTGTGACGTCACCGTTTCGTTCGTCACGATCTCTCGTTTGGACTGTATTCGGGGATCCCAAGTACTACACGTCGGGTATGTGAATGAATATCGCGTTAACCTCCTCTTCTCCTGCAATTCGTTTCTCATATAGTTTATCGGCTATCGTTGGGCGACCCTTCACTCCACGTGAATATTCTCCAAACGAATCTGAACATAAGATACAAAAAACAAACGAACCGGTTCTTAATCAAACCCCCACAAGATACATGTGCGCGTATAAAGCCAAGTTCATGACACTCCTGCACACGAAAAAATGACAAATTTGCGTTATTAACTGATCATTAGAAATGCCATTGCGACTTGCCCATACTGAATTGCGCTAATGCGTAAGCAATCTTTAATTTCACGAGAGGTGAACATGTTCGCGACGCAGGGAGATGTACAGTAGCCGCTTAATAGGTTAGAAGTATGACAGACAGACAGACAGACGGACAGATGAACAGACAGACAGATACAGGTAAGGCAAGGCCGAGATAGTTGGCTCCAATCGAGTGGAGGAGAAATACCGGAACCCTTGCAATGGTCGAGACTGAGAGTGTACTGCCCCTCATCCCTTGCCAGCTAAAGATAGAGTAGCGAGGATAAACAGACAGCAGCTCATCAAAATATCAGTGGACGGACAAGCCAACTCGGGATACGAAGACCTACATTCGCCATCGGACATCTGATCTGGAGCGCATTGGTTCAAGCGGAACCGGATCCCTGCACGTGACTGTGTGGCGTGCATACATTCTGTCTGATACCGTAGCTCGGGTCACGGGGCGGATAAATTCCCACACAACGTGCTAGCAAAATACTTCGTGATGGGAGCGTCAAATTTTATCGGGTTCGTAAAAGTGCCGTTCAAGCGCAATGGTAGAATAATGTTTGTACAATAATAATGAAACTCAAAACGAACCAGAAATGACCAATAAAATCGAGAGATGAATATTTAAACGTTTTTGTTGGGCAAAAGTTATCACCCAAACTGCTATCAGTCTGACCAATGGAGGACACATGCAGTCAATTGCGCCTCCCATTCCCCCCCCCCCCACACACACACACAAACACACTCAAATTCCCCTTGTTACGTAATACTTATTACAAGTATTCTATGGCCGCATCTCTGAGAAGTCAGAACTTTCACTGAACTATCTTATATCGTACACGATCTAACATGTAAAGGGAATTTGGTTGTAATCTTGTATGTATGTTGTGGTCTACCAATAGCGGACACGGAATTTAGACGTGGTGCTATGCATGTTCACGAGCAAATTAATCGTGTGCTATTCTGCATTTGGACTATGATAGAACTACACTGTACATGTACATGGATAGCCACGCTTGCCGACTAGTGACAAGTTTCTTTTCAAAAATATGCGTCCGGATAATGTAGTACATGTACCAACAAATAGCCATTGGTGCAGAGGGTATGGAAACGTCGAAAGCTGCTGCTTCTATCTTTCTTCGGGATACTTTGAGCATATTGTACATAACTAATTCCTGCACAATGGGTGCGCATGTAATATTATAGAATAGATAGACAGGCTAGACTTCGCATTTCCCGCCATATGGCGGGGAGACTGAAAAAGGAAATACCGCTTCGCGCAATGACAAAAGGGACCGCCAAGCGTACCGAGGGGGGAGGGGGCGGGGTGTGGACTCACCCTCCTAGACACATACAAGAGAACAGCAAGACAATGCACTGAGGAGCTCGCGGGGCTTAAAATCGTTAGGGACTATTGTTACAGCAGATGACAATGCCCAGGGTACAATCTGAGGCAAGGTCACTGCACTCCCCGTACACAATACATGTATACCCTACACGCTGTAATGTCTGAAGAGATGCAGTACGGAAGGAAGGAGATAAGGGGGTACTCGACAATCGAGACTTGTAGAGCTGGATTGTTACATACACTGTACAGTGCACATGTCCTGAATATGTGTTATTGGTACTCAATGATGATGAAAGACGTATATAATGGGTCCTGCATGGTCTGTGTTGACTTGATTGCTGGTAATGGTATCCCGAGAGGAAGAAACGTTTATTGGGATGTGTAGATACGAAACACTCCCTCGAAACTACCTCCAAATTGACACACCTTTTATAGCACACACACACACACATACACACACACACACACAAAGACATGCATACCTACGTACCCAACATTCTCCCTAACCCCCCCCCCCCCCCCCCTTTCCCAATTATCTCTTTCTCTCTCTCTCTCTCTCTCTCTGATTTCATGCATGATACCATAACGACAGCGGCATCCTGCAACAGTGCATGAGGTCGAAACACAGACCCGTTGGCAATGTGCCAGCACCTCCAGTTATGTTCTCCCATAAATTCATATCATAGGTCGTGATAAGACGGATACCATCACGAATATTGCATCATTCCGGTCTTCGGCGCCGCCGTATGGTACCAGAATTACATGATAAAATATAAAATTAAAGTAACATACATGAACTGGACTTTTGCTCGGTACAAGTATGATTAACACATTACTACCATCGATATTGTACCAGGCACATATTTGTACAGACACAGTTGAACGCCAATACGACAACTTTGAAAAAGAAAGCACAAAATATGGGACAAAAGATTGGTAGTAGTACTACTGTGTACTCATCGCATGTACAAAGAATAATGGTCCACGTGATCAGATCACTGCGAGTAACACATGTAGCCTTGCTATCAGGCTGATGGTCATTTATAAACCAAACTATTCAGTTGTGGTGTCTGGTTGGAGTAGACTATTGATTCTCAAATTCTTCTCCAGCTCTTCTCCGAGTCCAACGGACTCAGAACAGAGGAGAATCATAAAGTGACTCGTCCCGAAATATTGGACTCTTGGTTTTTTTTTCAGTTTGGATAAGAAACTCCCAACCGCCTGGTAGTCAGGGTACGTACACGTGGGAAGTCAATTACGAGTTTCTCTTTCAAGATGACATTGACCACCACGTGCGCCGAACTCTTGGGGAACATACTCTCACGTTCTGTCAAACATGATGAACAGAACCCCAATAGCAACACTATTAAAGAATTACTTTAGCTTCCATTGCCTATCACGAGTCAGTGCTACAGTATGAAACTGTCCATAGCATTTGTGATAATAACAAACACACTATTTAAACATTTTCCCATGTTCATCCTGAAAATATAACTTTTCAACGTTTTCTATGAAATTACAAGTATACCTGGCCAGCTAATCTCTTGATAACGATAATTGTTAAATATTCGCTCTTTCCAAGGGTCATACTGACCAGTAGAATAACTAAATAAGCCCAGCAAATGTGGATATGTGATTTCATAAACTGGTTAAAGAAAAACACAAATTTACTTTGTTTTTCTCAAATAAATCCCCCTTTCCTTCTTTGTAGGAAACTGATATTTTTTTATCATTTGAGTTCAGTCCACACAACTTTCATTCGATGAAATTCCACACTCAGCAAGCAAATACAATGTGCATATCTACATGTACATGTATTTGAAGGTTTCTTTGTTCAACACTATCAACAGTCAACATAAAATTTGTTTTTAAATGTTCATATCCCAGCATATTACATGGCAATGTTTCAAAAACTTGTACAATTCCTTCAAAGATGAAGATACTAGCATTTGAACATGTTTAACACAAAAAGGTGTAAGGGTAGACCAAATAAGGAGCTGAACAATAAATGATTTTCCTTTAAATCATACTCTCTTGAGTCTCTACTCAATTCATCCAACTCACAAAAAATCAAAACTAGTAATAGTTTAGCCCCTCCCCACCCATGTGCAAGACATGAAAATGTACATTGGCTTAATTTGATGCAACTTAATATGTATAACAAAATCACTAACTGTTCAATGGAATTATGTGTCCTGTATTTTAAAATAATTTTTATTTATTTTTTCTCAGCACTGATAAGCCCAGCCTCCAGAATATCCTTCAACTCAAGATTCTTCTTGTGACATCAGAGGTAGAAGTTAGCAGGATAATATACAGAAATTATGCACAAACTAAACATTGCAATGACTACCTCCACCTGCCCACAAGAGCATCACATGTCTTCACACAATACCATCTAACAACCTTTCATGTGGGAATAATTATTTCCTGATGGAAGAAATACGCTAGCTATGCCAAGGAAAAAATAAATTTGCATTGTACTATAAACACATAACGCTATTATAAGCACTTACAAGCAACCTGCTTACAAGTATCTATTGCAATGTGTAATTTGTGCATAAATTCTGTCTATTATCCTGCTAATTTCTACCTTTGATGATGTCACGAGAAGAATTTTTAGTTGGAGGATATTCTGGAGGTGGGGCTTATCAATGCTGAGAAAAAATAAAGACAAAACATTTTTAAACATAGGACACATAATTCCATTGAACAGTTTAAGCTGCATCAAATTACATTTTCATGTCTGGGACTTTTAACATGAAGCAAGCATCCTTGCCATTCCTTGGTGTAAATAATTGCACAACGCAGACTTGGGAAGGGAGCTTGAGGAAGGGGGGCGGGGTGGGGGAAGGGGGCTCTGGGTAAGTTGCATTGACACAATTTGGCATACACTGTAAATAGTCAATAATGCAAATAATGCAATAACTCCATGATTCATGGTCATAGTCTCATAAAACTCCAAGAGCAATAATTGAATGCAGTTTCTTAAGTCAAAATCAATCATTCTAGGGCAGAGACCATGAAAACTTGCTGTTCAAGAAATGCATCATGCATTTATCAATCTTTAATCATACTGGACATACTGTATTATGAAAATCAATGACGCCATTATGCACACACTATCTTGATAATGCATAGATATCTATGTACCGGTATGTACACGTAACAGAGTAGAATCTAGATCGTTGTTGCATTTGTGTAGTGGGCAAAAGTAATTCTCTTCAAAACACCCAATTTGTAATTGCGATCACAAGTGTGGACATAATGAAGTTATTGGTATCTCATAAAGAATAGACGAGTGGATCTGACTGTGCTCAAGCCTCTAGCCTTTTAAACTTGCAACTAGTAGATTGCAACTTGCCTGGCCATCATGGCAATGGCCAATGACAATGAAGAAGACTGGCCTGGGCCCAGTGATCGAGTGGCACATTTGCGAGGGGCTTGATAGACCTACACTCCAGCTCAAAGGAATTGGCATAGGGAAAGGGAATGGGAAGAAAGGGAAGGAGCGGCAGTTTTAAACCGTGGTAAATTTTGTCCAGTTCAGCATGAAACATGATGCTTTTTAGGCTAAAGCGTCGTGTTTCATGCTGAACTGGACAAAATATACTGTGGCTTAAAACTGCGGCTCCTTCCATTTCTTTCCTTTCCCTATGTCAATTCCTTTGAGCTATAGTGTACATGTAGCCCTTCACAAGGAACCGCAAGCTTTACCTTTTTCTACACTAACAGTTTGTTAATGTCTGTAGACTAGATCTACTTTATGGTAATTATGGCAATCAGAGTCGAATAAATTGGAAATCAGATTTTTTAGACTCCATGGTTATTTCTAAAATCTGACCCAAAGGCATTTGACGGTTTGGCATGTTCTGTGTATGGTAATACTGAAACTGAAATTAGTGAAAGCTGCTACTGTATGACTTTTCATATCAACAAATCTTACAACAAGTACAAGTCATAAAAAAATCACCAGGATTCGCAGTAACATAACTAACAAGTCAATGGAAAAAGAACACATTTCTGCAGGTTCTCACTTTTTTTAGTGTTACGTGTAAGATAGCTACTGTAGAAATTAACTTTAAAAGTTAATTAAGTTTAAGTTCAAAAATGTATTAAGTAACCCAAACAAGACACATCATTTTTAACTTAGAATCTGAATTGGTTTTGGCAGTACAGGGTACCAATCTAATAATAATCATCATTACTCACGCAATACTCTAATCCAGTAATGTGGAAGAGATGATTCACCCTCATTCATGACTAACGGATACTAGTAGTACTGTAGATTATGCACGTGGAACGTCAATTTGTAGTGATGTTGGTAACCAGTGCAGTCAGCTAGCACCGGTCCCATCCCATTACCAACTAGCAGTGCCCTTGTCTAGCCCAGAATACGAGCCTGCGACTTGCGAGCTGACTCGGCTCAGCTGAGCTTACTTACCAGTGCAGTGCAGCTAATTTCGCCGTCATAAACCAGTTAAATTTCAATTCGTCAAGGAGGTGAATCAGTAAGAAGAATGGTCAGCTGGTGCTGCTGATGCTCACAAAGAGACAAAATCATCTAAGATTAAAATTCCATCATCCCATATCTTGAATCTCAGATCAAGAAGAGCTACGCAACGTGACCAGCGCGGCCGGTTCCTACATTACAACATACTACGTACACGAAACAAGCACGCGCGATACTACTACGCCATCGCAAAAATACCGGGAAGTGTTTTACGTAAACATATGGACGGACAAAGCGCGCGCAACCCGCGTGTGTCGTTCATTCATGGGTGAATGCCATAGCTTTTGATCCACGAGCTTCATATATTGTGTTTATCATGCTACATAGAAATACATCCTAACCAGTAACCAGTAAAAACAAATATGCAATCATTCTTTAACAATCATATTTTTTGAAAATATGCATAATATTTGTGCATGTTATTGACAATAAAGAATTCAAAAATAGATTAATAGGAAATAAATATTTAAAATTCAACACATTTGGCATGGAAAGCAGGCTAAAGCTCAAAAAATTAAAAATGCCGCGGAGATATCAACTCCACCCGTTCAAAGACTCCATACTCTAATGTGTGATGATTGTGCACACTGTTGATTCCTCTATATGGAAATAAGTTCATAATATTATCAATTTGTTTATTCATTCTCTCAACGATGGTTGTTACCTCATGTTATTTCGAGTATGATCCACCGTGCTTGTGATATGCATATGCACCCCTGGACGCAAGTGGATTCGCCCACATAATATGGCGCGCTCGTTAATTCTCAGCATGGTTCATGCATCCATATCGTACAAGATGAGATCATCGATGCATCAAGTACAAAGATCAGCCCATTTGATTCATTGCCAGTCATCAAACAAAGTCTAGTCAATGAATGAAGCACGTGTGTATCAAGGAGTATGATGCAACTTTGTACTTCGCTACGATAGTGCATGGTAGCACTGCATGATAGTATTGATACTAGCGAAATACTGGACCTGGGAAAGGACGTCCTTTATTACTAGGATCACATTAAATTTATCAGCTTCCTACATGCGTTATCTTATAATAAAATACATGGTTATAGTTCTATTGTTTGTTCTTTGATTGATTGAATATAGGCTGTATACGGGCTCCTTGATAAGTAGAAAGAACGATATGCCACAGCACGGCAACTAAATAATTGTTTATAGAATAAAATAAATCTCCGGCAGATAAGGATAAAATTATTCATTTGTTTTATGTCGATTGATATCGGCTCAATCAGCTCGTTCGAAGCCATTCACATACATTTAAAATTATATCGTGTGACCAATGTGTGTTCGTGCAGAGGGGCCTTGATGCTGTGCGTTGGAATGCTGGATGCGCGCGCGCGGCGTACACAAAGACTGTAACGTGGGAATTCGGATATTATTAACGCCGTCAAAAGTTTGACGACCTCAGACTGCGCGCGCCTTCTGCTTGTCGTATGCTAATGTATTGTAATTTACTACGCGGTACCAGTAAGATGGACAACGGGAAACCCCCGACGATTTTTGATGATAATCCATGCCCAGCATGCTGCACATAAATTATGGGACTGACTGAATAGCTGCAAATGATAACTGCATTACACAAGTGATGCATAAGGTTGCTTTTATGGGCATATTTGGTAACAAAAGTCATCATTTTGTTTTGGGCAGAAAATAAGGATAAGGAATGTGACTGAGAATATTTGCAGTTGTTATAATTGTTAAAGGTGATATTCATAGGAAATAAAATCAATAAATAGTCTATTTTATAACTGAATGAGTTATTAAAGCAATTTATGCAGCTAACATGCCAGGAAAGTGTTCAGTTATGTGTTTAATGAAAGTCAAATTTCACTAAATTGACTCTCTTCCTGACCTACGAATTCGCCTAAGGGAAAGTGGCGATGTGTGTGCGTCACAGCCGGGATATGCTTCACAATGACCAATGTTGTGTATACACCTGTTAATCCACTAGCAACTGCCATCACAGTTTCCTTAACAATGCCGTGATGCCCCTGGCGGAAAAGAAGCTGCGGATTGGCATGTGTGATGCACAATAACGCCTCCCGTTTCTTACGTCAGACCTAAAGGCCGTTTCGGATGACAGTAGGTCAAATTTGTCCCCGAGAATACGGGGATTGTTTTCACCCTAATTTCGCTTTTTGGAAAGTGACATATTGTTAGAATGTCATCCGAGCTCATTGTATGGCTTATAAGCTTTCTGTAGATCATATTTTTGGATTTTCTATGAATATCACCTTTAATCTTCCCCGTTTGACCTGTTCGACCGGATAATATGCAACAGTTCTAGCTTTTGGAGGCCTATACTCACAGTTTTCCATGCATAGAAGGGGCTTGTGATTGCGCAATGGACCCGGACGATGATTGGAAACATTGCGATCGTAATTAATTGATAAATTATATTAACTGCGTTTGAACGAGTGAGGTAATGTGTAGGCCTATGACATTCATCTTTCTTTCTACTGATTCGCTCAAAAATCTTTAGTATTAATTACCGACAATAATGTTCCCATGATTGTTCTTGTGAAATGATAAATCCAGTTTGTTTTACGGTATGACACACAAAATATCCATTCCCTATTCGCTATAAGACCTTCGCCACGGAGTGCTCTCCCATTATGCTGTATGCATTTTTTTTAATATATACATTTTCTCAAAAAACATGCATCTTTTAAAACTGTGCATTTGATACATCATCAGGAATACGTTTTTACACACATACTTGTATAGGGAAACAAAACTCCGTTGTCAAAAAGAGAAAAATAGCAATCCATGTAACGTTACTGTACACATGGGAAAGCACCTCACACGTGACGTCACAAAATTGACAGATCATAACTTTCTTATCCCTTTGATGGATATTCGTCAAACCTTTACTAATATGTTTCTTTCATGTCTCTGCGTTTATTGAAACCAACTTATCTTCAGGGTGAACTGTTCCTTTAAATCGGTCAAATGTTATTAACAAAGTACAGTATAGCGCGCTGAGTAAATCCCACTCTACTTGGTGAGTAAAATACACACATTGTTTTATACTGAGTTATAAAGCACCACGAATATAACAGCTGTAATGCTTGACGAATCGTTTATGGTACTTTATTATCAACCACAACCACATTCAATTGTCCCTGGTTACTATTCTCAATCCTACCTACGCAGCATAGATTGGGTTATTCTTCAAAGACAGAATTGTTATGAGGGGAAGGAGTTTGGAGGAATCCTATTTTCTGTTGAAAACTTGAATACAATGTAGTCATAAACAAAATTATAATTAAGTTGGTCAAGAATAGCAATGAGTACGTTAGCAATGAACTCTTGAAATAGTAACACTAGAATTGCAATGTTGTTTTTTTTTTATTTACTAATTAGATTGAACTTAAGTGGCCATAAGTTTACATGATGATAAGAATACGGCAAGGTATTCATTTATTTCCACATTTTCAAATAAACAAACAATAGACATAGTGAGGGCAAATGTTTGAAATAACATAAATAACAAATTCATTCAACTAAATTAGGATATAAATGTTCGAAGAGAATGTGGAGGGGCCAATCTTAGAAGCTGGGCTTGTGGATTAAAAGGCCCCAGAGATGGCTTGGCAACACTACAATATGTAAAATTAATATATGAATTTTTAATGCATAAACTTATAAATTGCATTAAACATTTGTAGCATGACATAATCATAATTTTCAATATACAAACATTGTCAAGCATAACGTTGTATATATATATATATATATATATATATATATATATATATATAAACAAATACAAGAAAGAAAAAGCACATCAAGAGAAAACATAATGCGCGAGAATAGGGAAAGGGATAGAATAGAAAAATTGAACAGGGCTAGTGAGAAGAACAATTTAGTTTTTTGGGGAATACTAATCTTATCACATGTATGGTATTATCATTGTTATATTTCAAGTAAGAAGAAATGTACAAAAATAATCAAGTGTATATACACAAAAGGTAACATACGAAATACTACCAGCACGATAGCTTATTACTTATACTGATTTATCAAATATACTTTTAATTTAACTTTAAATGTATCTAAAGTGGCACTTTCCCTCAGAGATGTTTCCAGAAAATTCCAACTTTTGGGACCAGTAAACAAAAATGTTCGTTGTGAGGACATATATTTAAACAATGGCAAATGAAATAACGATGATTGTCTCGTAGAGTGGTTGTGATATCTGTTATTTCTATTAAACATAGCTTGCAAAATATTGGGAGCTATTCCGTTTTCAACATTGTACATCAACTGGCAAAGGTTGTAATTATATAGGTCGGATACCTTTAATATACATTTTTTCAGAAAAATCATATTTGTATGAGCAAGGTAATCTACATTATCTATAATTCTTACTGCTTTTTTCTGTAACAATAAAACTTTTTCAAGATAGCATGCAGCAGCATTGCCCCAAGCAAGGATACCATAATACAAGTGGGGTAAAATTAATGTAGAATATAATAATTGCAGAATTGATGGTGGAAAAGAGTATCTAAGTTTATTTAGTACGCCAACATTACGTGAAATCACTTTTCTTATATAATCTATATGATCTTTCCATGTCAACTTGTCATCAATAAAAATACCAAGAAACTTTAATGAAGATACTCTTTTTAGAACATTTCCATTAAATATAACATCTCCGTCAATGTCATTCAGCGTTTTACTAAATAACATATAATTAGTTTTGTTTATATTTAAGGACAATTTATTCGCTCTAATCCAATCATGCACATTTTTCAATTCATGATTTACAATAGACAATAGTGTATGTGGATCGGAATGAGAAAAAAACAAATTTGAGTCGTCTGCAAATAATATAAATGACAACTGCTCAGATGAAGTATAAAAATCATTAATGTATATCACAAACAAAAGAGGCCCGAGTAAACTGCCTTGTGGGACTCCACAAACAACAGGTTTTAAAGATGACTTACAACCATTTACAAAAACAAATTGACTTCTGTCGGTAAGGTAATTCCTGAACCATTCCAAGGCCCTGCCTCTGATACCGTAGTGATGAAGTTTGTATAAGAGAATATCGTGATCTATGGTGTCGAAGGCCTTGGAGAAGTCTAGGAAAACACCAACAGTATGGGATGAACATTCAAATGATCTTGTTATTTTGTCTATTAATGTTAAAATCGCGTGAGTAGTACTGTGCTTCTTCCTAAACCCAAATTGAGAATTACACAAGATATTACAATGATCGAAAAAGTCAATTACTCTAGTATATACAACTTTTTCTAAGATTTTAGAAAACGAAGTTAATAAAGATATTGGCCTATAGTTACTTATTTCATCACGTTTTCCCTTTTTGAATAGAGGTACATTTGGTACAGATCCATTTAGTAAAGAGACATTTATAATGTGCACTAAAGGGTCAATAATTTCTATAATGATGTTTTTTAACAAATAATTATCTAATCCGTCAAACCCGGGGCTTTTTTTATTTTGAAGATTATTTACAATATCTAAAATTTCATTTCTGTCAGTGGGGGTCATAAATATAGATGCCGAATTGGCATTTTGTAGATAATCACTAAAATGTGTCCTTGTGCTTGGAATATTTCGTGCGAGATCGGGACCTATATTAACAAAATAGTTATTAATGGCTTCAGCAATATCAGGAGATTGATTCAGCAAGCGATCGCTACAGCGTAACTCATTGATATATGTTGACTTTCTATGTTTATTCAGTACATTGTTTATTATTTTCCATGTCGATTTCATATCACGTTTATACAATTCAAATTGTCGAGCATAATACTTTTTCTTTGCCAATCTTAAGAGAGTAGTTAATTTATTTTTATAAGATGTGTATTTAGTTTTCAAACTGTCTTCATGGTCTAGTTTGTATTTACAAAATAAATCATTTTTACGATTGATAGATCTTAGAAGTCCTTGTGTTATCCAGGGAAGCATAGGTACTTTTTTACGGTCCGATTTACTTCGTAAACAAGTATGAGTATTTGCTTTAATACGTTCATTCAGTACATCGATGAATAGATCATAACAAGAGGATACATCATTTCCATTATATACCATAGACCAATCGACCGTGCTTAGACTTTCTTTCAAACGTTCAAGCTCCTCCCGTTTCCATCTCCGAGGGGCGTAGAGATCATCATGTAAATGATTCACTTTATTCTTAAATGAAAAGTAAGTAAATACTGGGAAATGATCAGAAATATCAGAAAGTAGAATGCCAGATTCAGGAAGCGGTTGTATATTAATAAATATATTATCTATCAACGAAGCAGAGTGGTCTGTAATTCGAGTTGGTTTTGTAATGAGGGGGAGAAATGAGGCGGATGACATGGACTCCAAAAAGTCTTTTGGGAAAGACTCTTCGTTGCACAAAAGCAAGTCAATATTGAAGTCTCCCATTATAAAAGTGTTCTTATTTGAAAATTGGTTATTATTGAGAATAGTATGAATCGAATTCAAGAAATCATATTGGGAAGATTGAGGAGGTCTATAAATAATTCCAAAAAGATAATTTTTCCCCTGGGAATATTCAACTTCAATAAACAATGATTCAAGAGTTGAATTCATATAATTTAAATCATCTCTGATTTCAAATTTCAAAGTTTCTGGTACATAGAATGCAACACCACCTCCATGTTTATTAGTTCGACTATTTTTTACTAAATTAAAACCTGGTAAAGAAAAGTAAGCACTTGGATTTGAAGAAAACCTTACATACACCCATGGATTTCAGTGAAATTTGTTCGCTTGCCAAACAGTGTAAAATTTACTATATATTCAGAAATATAAATACTACCATGGCGAATTTGTAACAAATGGAAGAGCGTATTAAGCTCTTTCACATGATTGGAATGCCGTTGGGATTAAATTATATCTCAGGTGTAATTTTCTTTGAAGAAAAAAAGTAATATTCGTTCCAAATGTATTCTATTGTTTGTTATGTTATTTTCAAACATCGTTTCAATAGAAATATATCAATGTCAAATATATGATTTATATTACATTTTCTATCATGATATGTCACCACTGAACAAAAGAGGGTAATCTGAACTGATTTTGTTGAGAAGTAACCAGAACAAATATGAAATGTTTTTGTCAAGTCTTTCAGCGCCTGATGACAAAACAATGTGAAGAAGGGGAATGACATACAGATTTGTTTGATATCAAATTCGTCGTGATAGCACACATATTTTATAAGATACAGTAAATTGTATGATGTTTGGCAAGTGTCGACTTTTCTTCGAATTTCCTTGGTGTATGCAAACTTCTGGCATCAACTGTATTTATTTTTCTGCGTTAAGTTATTCCTCTATTTGCCTCTGTACCTTTATCACATATTCTCCCTTTTTCCCTTCCTCTTTGTTCTTCTCCCCATCGTTATCCCATTTCATACCCTTTTATTTGTCTCTTTCCTTCTCATTTGATAGTCTTTTGCACATTATTTAGGTATGTCTGCTAAATTATCTGCGAATGGTTCGTTTTCGTTTGAATCTAGCTTGATGTCGATTTATTTTAACCGAGCGCCATCTAGAGGCATGAGACAGCAAGGCACGTGAGGAAATGGTACGTTACCGGTTAGTCAGCGGATGAGCTTGTTTTGCCATTGTAAAGCAGAAAAACTGAAAGCAGAAAAACTGAAACATCATGGGGTCCGGTTGCAATCTGTTAAGTGTATTATTGTGGATATCCATGTTATATTTCGCAGGGATGTATCTGTTCACCAAAGGTTTTTTGCTGACCCGGGTAGAGATTGCAGAGAGCAGCGTGAATCCATGTGCCTCAAACGCCGGAGCGTCGGCAGAGCAAAAGGGTCGAACAGGGGGTAAAACTGCTGCCTCTGCCTCCTGTCCCACAACATCCGCCCCTTTCAAGAGAGCCCTCATCATTATCATCGACGCTTTAAGATACGACTTCGCAGCATTCAATGAGTCCCTTACGGTAACAGAAGAATTGCCATTTCAAAATAAGATGCCAATATTTTGTAAAACTATCAAAGAACGGCCAGAACAATCTGTTCTTTTCCGGTCCATGGCAGACCCACCAACCACCACATTGCAGCGACTGAAAGGAATGGTTACAGGCAGTTTGCCTACATTTGTAGATGCTGGTAGCAACTTTGCAACCCATGAGATTTCAGAAGATAACATCGTCGATCAACTGGTGGGGTTAGGAAAGCGGGTTGTGTTCATGGGTGACGATACGTGGACGACTCTCTTCAAAAGCAAGTTTCACAGATCTTTCCCGTTTCCATCGTTCAATGTGAAAGACCTGCACACTGTTGACGAGGGTGTCATATCCCACCTCTTGCCAGAAATGAGAAAGAAAGATTGGGACGTCATCATCGCTCACTTTCTAGGAGTGGATCATTGCGGCCATTCTTTGGGTCCGTACCATCCTGCAATGGGCAAGAAGTTGATCCAACTGAACTCTGTCGTCAAGTGAGTTTTGTATCGCAGCCCGTCCCTTTTTCAGATCACCACAAAACCAACGAAACATTGGCATATAGAGAAGTGTTAGCAAGCTGTATATTCATAATTTGAAACTGATACGTAGTGTAAAATTCAAATAATACACGTAAACAACGTCTGATTAATAGTCTTTACCTCAGGCTCTTAGCAGTTTGTGTTGAAATATCTGCTTTATTGATTAATCTGTTTATTAAATTATCAAACGCATTATGAAAAAAAATGTTGTATTGAAGGAATCATCTCCAAAGCTTGGTAATTACTCATAAAATAAGGATTTTACACATGCATAATAACCACATAGATACTGTAACAAAGACTAATATTTTTTTCGTAGTACGAAAAAAGTCGGTTTGAAATTGAACGGCTGAATTTTTTTACATATACAGAAAGCTTCAACACGCTATATTCTTAGAAATGGTCTTGAATCACACTTTCTTCAATTTACGATCGTGATAGACGATTTCAAATTTTAAGCTTGCAAAAGGGACGGACAATCTTTAAAACAATTCTTATACCTTTATGATCTTTACCTAAATATTCTCAGCATCACAGCTAGCGCTGAGATAGGGCAACATGATTATCCAAGGGATGATGACATGAAACTAATGATTTATTTCAGTTCTGTCCTGTTTTTATTCTCAATAATTTTTAAAAATACATACAAAATATGAAATGATTACTTGTATGATTAATTTAATTTAATTGAAAGGTTTTGATCTGATCAAGCATTGAAGGGAAATACATGTAGGTGAATAAGAGAGGTCCATATAGGTACTTGTGCAAGGTGACTAATTAATACGAAAACAAATCTGATGCACCCTAAAAATCAGTGATATAGTCTAGTTTCTTATGAGCTAAACAAAATGTTTCACTTGCTCCCTGTTAGGATCATAGTGTTGATCTGATAAAGGCTTTGATTTATTTTGAATGAATGATTCGTTCTGTCTGTTTTGCACTCCCTTTTAATTCATGGCAGATCTGTGTTGCGGGCTCTTGACGACGACACCATGCTGTTTGTTCTGGGGGATCATGGAATGACTCGGACCGGGGATCACGGAGGAGACAGTCTCGAGGAACGGTCTGCCACCCTCTTCATGCACAGCTCAAAGAAGTTCATTACAAAGACAGACCTCATGGAAAAGGTACTCTTCCATTCTTGATAAATCAACCTCATACTGCTCATATTTTGTGCATTAGAGCAAAAGCTTTCTGCTTGTGCAAACTTTAGTGAATTCGGTCTTATTTGAAAGGAAATAAGATGTACACGTACTTATTAGTGCCATAATAATCAACCAATTGATTGTGGGCATCTTCTGCAAGACAAGACAAGACTTCTTCAGGTTCTCACTGTGATTTGTTTTGTCTTGTTTGTCAAGTATGAGTTCCATGAGGCATGTAAAGTTTATTTTAAACTTACATTGAACTGTTATGCTGATTTGAGCTGTAAATTACATTTGTAAGCGCTGCAGAAAATTAATTTCCTGTATGATTACATAAATGTGTTCCTCTGTGCATTTTTTCTTTCTTATCTTTCTTTCTGTGTTTTTGATCTGTCTGTTCCTTCTTTGTAAGCTACTATTTACTCAGTTGTTTAATTTTCGTGAATTCTTGCTGTCACTTTGGCTTCCACTCTTCATTTTCTTTCTTTCTCTATACTGAAGTATTATCTGTTTGCTTTGAACTATTTTGACAGACAATCCCAGAATCCATCTCCCAGATTGACTTTGTGCCCACTCTGTCCCTGCTGCTGGGAGTGCCCATCCCATTCTCTAGCCTGGGTGCCATCATCCCCCCAATCTTCAGCCTGGTCGGTCCCACCCTGTCACCCTCCTCCAATCAGCAGCAGATAGCAGGCCTGTCAGGGGTGCAGGTCCAGAGATACAGACGCATTTTTGCCTATAGAAGCAACGCCCAGCAGGTGGGTAATACTGTAGCATGCACAATACTTCACCCTTACATCACCATTGGCATAGGGATGCTTTGTAACCCAATATGGTTTTCAAGGCCTGGTAATATGAGGGTTAATCATGATAGATCAAAGGGGTGAATTAGCAAGGTTTTTATGTACAGAAATCTTCTGAAATTTTGCATGTACACTTGATAGGTCAATACAAAACTTAGCTTTGCATTACTGGCAAATGTGTACACAGAATATAAGGAGGGTTTTTGAGAGAGAGAGAGAGAGAGAGAGAGAGAGAGAGAGAGAGAGAGAGAGAGCAAAAACAGGAAATTAGCCTCAATTCAGTAACATGAATACAAAAGGATTTTAATTCCTGCAATTTTTTATTTGAATGTTTTTAATTTTTATGATTGGTCAAATGCATTAACTCCATGCTTGTTCGTTTGGTTGTAGATACATCAATACATTACCACCTACAATGAAGTGGCGAGAGATTTTCCAACAGAAGTATACTCACTGTTGGAAACCTACTACCAGAAAGCTGAAGAGCAGTTCCGCCGCATAGATGAGCTCATTAACTCCAACGCAGCTTCTGAGATCACATCTGAAATGCTACAGGAAGCAGAGGATCAGTACAGGATGTATGTCACTGAAGTCAGGGAGATGTGTCGCAGCATTTGGGCAAAGTTTGAGATGATCTTTGTGTACCAGGGTCTAACCCTTGCTGTCCTAGCGGTTATCATCAGCGCAGTGCTCGTGACTGTGCAACACTATGCAGAAATAGAGCAAATGAACGACTTGTTACAGAGCTTGATGAAGCAGGTGGCTTCATGGATTGTATGCGCTGTAGTTGTCGGGGCATTGCTGAGCCAGAGTGATGTTGTGTCCTCCGTGACCGGTTACATCTTCATTCCCAGTTTGACAAGCATCACAGTCATGACCATCCATCTGTGGTCAGAGGTGTCCAGTGTTAATGCATCTAAACTATTCAGGACAGTGACGTTGCGGTCAGTTATGCAATATGCCATGGTGCTTGCTCCAATATTTCTCCACAGTGTTCTGCTTGCCTCGGACAGTCACGTGATCAATGAAGGGAAAGCTATAATCTTCTTTACACAATCTGTGATCGTGTTCTTCATTGCAGTATTTTCAGTACAAACGTATGAATCTTTCTACACCGATAAGCCAAATATGAGGACTACTTTTAGAGTCAAAAAGCTTATGACGAGTCCAGCAGCAAGGATAATACTTCTTGGAGTTGCTTCTTTGGTGTGTGTTAGAATTTGCACCTTATTTGTAACGTGTCGCGAGGAACATTACTGGTGGGAGTGGTGCACTGAATCTGGTTTCAACACTCCTCTGTCATTATTGCCCGAGCAGTCAAACTTCCGTAGCTATCGTTACTTCATCTCCATAGGCTCCATTGCAGTATTTTCTACTCTTCTCATCTACCACCTGACGCAGCTAGGCAATCTGAGTGCATCGTCGGGCCAAGTGTATGCTGTCCGCTACATGCTTCCCCTTGCCAGTATCTGCATGTGCATGTACTGGGGTCAGCAAGCGCTTCCTGAAAAACTGCGGGAGCTGTCGCCCACATGGCAGCGGGTCGTATTCCCACAGATCGCCTATGCCATGATCGCCTTGGCTGCTCTTCTGCAGTGGATCTTCCCTTTGAATCTGCTCCTCGTCAAGAGGCCATCCATTCCCAAGCCCAACTCCAACATCCATCACCACGGCAACAGAGAAATATCACCCGGGGATGAGTTAAAACCATCAGGGGATGCGTCAGATGATCAGACAGTGCCGGAAAGTTCTCAGACGGTTGAGTCCGCAGACATGTTGGAGGAACAGCCCCCTCTGGTGTACGGTCTGGGAACAGTCTTCAGCTCGGTGTATCTCCACATCCTTGTCTCCCTGGCATTGTTCATCGCTCTCATCCACTCTGACGGCCTGGCCCTGAGTGTGCTGCTCATGGCAGCCCAGACCATTTTCTTCCTGGAAATCTACTCGGCCACGAGAAGGAAGCAGCTCACTCCACTGAGTGCTATGCCAGAACTCTACAAAATGGGTAAGCTTAAGTGCTGCATGAAAAGGGTAGAATGACCAACTGCGGAACTTGTAATGTCACGCTAAAAACAACAATAAGGATAAAAAGACCCAGTATTTCAACATGTGGTACAGTTAATTCACTGTCTGGATCTGACGTGAGGTCTTTGCATTTTGTAAATGCTAGAGCTGTTCGAAATAGACACACGTAATACCAGCAACCCGTGTACTTATTTAAGCTCAGGACTGAATAGATCCTTCAGATACAGGATGACTGCTTGAGGACTATGAAAACACTGGCTGTCAAGACTCCCAAGTAGACTATGATGTGTACTGAAGCACTGTAAATTATCAAATTTGTTGTGCTATAGAACAGAGACTTATTATTTTACCTATATGCAGTGTAAGATGTTATGTAGATGTGCTGTTCTATTCAAGATCCTGTCATAAAGACAGAGCTACATAATGAGCTGAAAGAGTGAAGAGTATAATTTATATACACCTATGAATAGTTTTATCCATGATTACAGATGTGTGCAATCCCAGAATAATTGTCTTAATATAATGAAAGCCAACATCCATTGCACAAGTACAAGAGTGTAGTCATGTTGATGCTGTCATATCTCATCTTCTCTTTCCCACATTTTTATATTCAATATACCATATTTTATCTTTTCTTAACAGTTTTTATTTCAGGATGCCAGGGTTTGTGGTTGGGGTGTGGTCGTAGTTCATTACTATGAACAATTAGACTTATCCATAATGTACAATTACATTCAATCTCAGAATGATTCCTTTAATATCATGAAGATCAAAATCTACTGCTTTGTCCAATATTTTTATATCAAGTATTCTGTCTGTCGTCTTTTCATTGCAGGTTTTTTCAGCGTGCCCTGGTATGTGGTTGGGGTGTGGTCCCTCATGGCCACACAGTATTTCTTTGCAACGGGGCACCAAGCCACGTTTACAGCCATCAGATTTGAGTCCGCCTACGTCGGTTTCGATGGGGACTTCCCCCGCTATCTCTACTTTATTCCAGCCGCACTGGTCACCTTCAACACATTCAGCTCACAGGTATGTCACACCAATCATTACAAATCTACTGCTGCCTATGTGCAAATGTAGTGTTTGTAGTATTAAACAAATAGTTGAGCATCAGGTGGTACAATTCTATCTATATGTATTAAAGATGGCTGGCCCTTTTACAAACATCTGCAAACTCCATGAAAGTTTGCACTTAATTATTTAGCATGTATTTTTGGGATGCCAATTGTGAAATTTTAAGGTCAGAGGTATTATATCTCCCGTAGAATAAATGAAAATCTAACTAGTTTTCACTGCGATTTGACTATTTTCGTGGTACGAAAAAAAGAAAGCTCGATCTATTATCGAAGATTATTTCCTCAAAACCGAGTATTACTCTTTGTTGATTCTAGGGAAAGGTTATACATGTATTAGGCCTGAGTCGAATCGATTATTAAGCCGGTGTTCGATCGAAGAAGTCGAACTCCGATTTCGTTTTGATGAATTCGATGCATCGACGAAATTACCAAATTGACTAGAAAACACAAAATCTTTTGTTTGATAGTCCTGTTATACACAATTTATCTTCATATTTTCACAATTTTAATTTGCTTACTTGGTTCCTACTCTCTTTTGTGAGTTTTGCAGGTAACGCATCAAGAGAATGAACAGGTCGCTTGATGATCAAGCAGCTACTACATACTACTTGGATTTGATTCGTTCACTACCATATCCAGCGCGCGCAACGCCACAACAAACAATTGTCCATAGACTTTGTACAACGGATAGCATCGTGTGTTGTGAAAACCCGGAAATACAGTGGCAATCGTGCGTAAGGCTCATTTGCATACACGCTGCCGACGTACAGACTAATAGAGCGTCTCCGTACAGCGATTCGGAGACCACTGATTGGTGCATCGCGTAGATCACGTCATAACCACGTGGTCGCCAAAATAGTGATAACAATATCCGGTCACGTTGTCCGAAACCCGGAAGCGATTTTTCGACGCATTAGGGTTACGGGAAAAAAAAAATCGCAACCCGGAAGCTGATTGACTTTCTGCCCGTTGCAATAGACTCTACAGATTCCAACCTACATACATGTATACGATGCCATATTGACGCTAATTTGTAAGATTTTGACGGAAAAACAAGAAGTAATCGAAATTCGCTTACATGTGCAGTATCGGTGAGAAAATAGATTCTCCGAGAATACCTTTCATAATTCATATAAAATATAGGAAAGTGAAATTCTAGGTCGATTTTGGTACGAGGTGATAGAGAATTGCACGCTTGTTTTGGTGGAATACTATGTGGGGAAATGGAAGGATTGCACTGCGTATGCTTACTATATTTTCATTCATAAATTGGCTCTTGGCAGTGGCTGGGTGACGTCATGTATCGATGCATCGATGTTCGATCGGCGCAAAGCCATCGAACACCGGTTTCTGAAAAAATCGATATGACTCAGGCTTGACATGTATAGCCACTCTCTGCCAAATGATGACAAAGTCATGGAACTAGATCCGCAAAAGGGACGGGCTACCTTTAAGGCCACTGCAGTGAAACAGTTTGACCAGTCATACAATGCTGCGACTAGGTGAATTGCAGGACCCTGTCATGTGACATCACATTTCGAGTCATAGGCTCTTACAATTGCAGAATCGTGGTAATATGTCATCTCCCTTGTGTTTAGATATATGGGTGTGTATCTTTATCTTTTGTTTTGTCATTTCTTTTTCTCTCTTTTCTTTTTATTTGGTAATGCATATACAGCACTGGATAATGATTTCCAGCTCTGTGATGTATTTGTGCTGCAAAGAGTGTTGAAAGGAAGTGAGATTCCTTTACAGAATCTATAAATATCCTAAACAATGGATTGATAAATATGATAGCCTAGCCTAGGCGGCGTGGCTGAAGGGTTTGCTCGTAATATCGGGGTCAATTTCCTTTCTTTTTCTTTATTCTTGGGCTGAGAATTTGCCTCGCTATAGCAGAAATTTCACTATAGCCGATCTCATATATGAAAACAGAATACACGGAGGTCTATGGAAGAAAAATCGGGACCCAAGAAATTTCCTTGTAATAACAGGGTTCTCGCTATACCCGTGCTCGTTTTAACGGGGTTTGCCTGTATTTTGCTATTTGTGCACTTATTTTACTTATTTCACTGACTGCATTACTGTTCCTTATTGACAGCCAGTACCTCTCACTCCCAACGTTTTGTTGATACATATTAGAATTGCTCAAAGGACTCTTCACTATATGCACAATATAATGCACAATATAATCGTCAGCATTCAGGCCATCTAATGTTCAGCCACTATAGAGGATTAATACATAATTAAGGTGTGATTGTCTTTATCTGATCTCTGTCAGATCTTCTTTGCTGCCTTACTGCCACTCATTCTGATCTGGCCGTTTACTAGAGGATTGTGGGTAACTGGAAACAGGGTCATCTCCGAAGATGAGCAGCAGGGGGAGCTGAATCTGCACACTAAATCTAGCGAAGCTGTGAGGGCAGTGTTCCAGATATGCATCATGTACCTAGTCTTCCAAGCCTGTGATGTAAGTAGGAAATTAATGGAAAAGGGAGGAAAAACAACATTTATAACTTTTGTCTTGTCTGCATGGAGGGAGGGAGACTGAAGGCATCACCATTTCTTAATGGATGTAATGTAATGTCCTGCTAAAAGCCTAAAAACCACTACAGGCAAAACAGTAGTACTACAATACTGCAGTCACAAGGGCCTACAACTGGATTTAGGACAGCAGCTACTATCTCAGATTCCATGACTCTTTAAGGAAGGAATTATCGCAAACTGATCATAAAAAACATTTAAATGAAATCAAATCAAGACTCCCATGATGATAATAGAACAGTTCATCCATGATTATGTCCTATAATTTAATTTAAAACATTTTTATCCTTCAAAAACATGTTATGTATGCAAACAAGATGTATATTAATATACTTCAATAGAATTTACAATGATAATATCTCGACTACAATAGTACAAAATTAATTAAATGAATGATTACTACATCTAGACATTAGTACCTGTGATTAATTGAAACTAACTGATGTATAAAGAAAGGAGAGAGTTGTCCCACGACCCACCATATAGCCATATTTGGACTTTGTTTGGGGTCATCGCCGCTTCTGGTCATGCTGGTCTGGCTTACTGTGTGTGAGACCAGAAACAGACATGACTGATTTTAAAAAAAAATCTGGATGTTGCTGCGCAGTGCATTATCGGACGACTTTCCCCTGTATGTGGTATGAAAAATTGTAACTAACTGACAGAAAGAAGAAAAAGGGACTATAAGGAGACAGGTGATCGTTTTTTTTAACTGATGGCTAAGTACAAAGAATGGACAAGACGCCTCAGAAACTGTAAGAATATTCCTACTTCTCTTCCTCTCCTCACTCCCATCAGCTCATTGGTACCATGGTAGCGGCCACCATCCTTAGACGACACCTCATGGCTTGGAGAGTATTTGCGCCCCGCTTCATCTTCCATGGGGTGGGCTTTGGCGCCACCATTGTCACCGTTCTTGCCACGTTCCTCTTCTTTTCTCACGTACAGAGGCGTCTTGCGAGCTGGATCAATAGAATTCCATCTTGAAGATTTTTATTGATTGTTACGATTATGTATATAATCCATATTATTTATGCCGCATTGGGCATCGTCAGCCAATCATATTACACAAAAGTTGTTGATTTATGAGCAAATTGGTTGGACAAAGATGATAGTTTATGATGTTAAGGGCATTGTGCATCTTAAGCCATTATATTGTACCCAAATTGTTGAGTCATGGCCAAAATGGGTGGATAGAGACCATTGTTGGAAGGTTTGTATGATATAAAAGGTATTCAGGGTATCCAACCTTTTGAACAAGGGGATGTGCATATACCTACTGATTACAGCCACTACAACAACATGGTACCATGGTTAGTGGTCACATAAATGCCTTACCAAATATGTACCATATATGTAGCAAAGATGAGACCCATCAAAATGGTAGAACCAATCTATCATAACCACTAGTCCCATGCTCAGTTCATATTAGGATTTTAGATTGAGACAGTCTTGATCAAGACAATGTAAGATACCCCAGCGTTTCCAGCACATCAGGGAAATCAGGGAAAGCTATTGTACTTTTTTCCAGTTTTGGAATTTGATAAAAAAAAAAACAGTTTTTGTAGCATGTTATTCTGTTTGGTGTCTATTTTGCATATAAATTGCATTAATAGGCAAGGCTCTCACCAGCATTAGGGTTTTTTTTTTCTTTAACTTATTATCGAGTTGGAGGATAGAGGGCTCAGTGTAGTGTGATATGTGCGCACAAATGTATGGTGCTAAACACAAGTAAATCAAGAAATCAACACTGGCAATAGCTCTGATTATATGAGAAAACTTCAACCTGGCCTTACATGTCACATGAATGTATTGCACAAGTAGTTTTTTTATCAGAAGAGCAATGGATTTTTTAATTGTGAATGGAAAAAAAGTTGAACAAGTTCAAATTGACAAAACAATGGATGATTTATCCAGTTCATTGTAGTTATTTGAAGACCAATTTAACTTACTTTTTGTCAATTATTTCGTGGTTGTGTGTGTTATTGTGTCCTCATGAATTAAGACAATGTTTTACAACTAAATGTTATTTGTTAAGGGACAGAAACAACTGAAATGCATTCCTTCAAATAGATTTGTATACTGTGGCATTTTAAATGTTTATGTTACCATACTGGATACTTTTGTGGAGACTGGATGATTTTTGAATAGATGTGTTTGCATCTAATTAAATGCAGGATCTTCAGCAAACTCAGTCATAAATGTAATACCCTGTAGCTTGAGTTATCTGTTTGATCAAATAAGTCTAAGGCCATGCTGCATATAGAATGATAGGTATTGTTACATGATGGCAAATACCATGGAAACCATGGTAATCGCTGCCAATGGAAAGATAACATAACTATGAAGTCATACTCACTCATAATCTTGGGAAGGTGTGAATTACATCGCAATGGGATCATGTGCGAGTACATACTTGTACTCCAATATAGGGCTTATAACCTAATACACAAAAGAAGAACATTGATAAAAGATGAGAGAAGTGAAAGAAAAAAGGAGTGAGAGAGAGAAATTGTTTGTGTTTGTGTGTGTGTGTGTGTGTGTGTGTGTGTGTGTGTGTGTGTGAGTGAGCATGCGTGTGCCCTTGTGAGGTAGAGAGAAAGACTAAGGATATTAGAGGGGTGGTAGGCAAGTCAAGGAATATACACCATAGAGTTATATACACCCGTTTAGTACTATCTAACTCTATGATATACACATTGTATCGTAAACTCGCGTCACTCTATCCCCTTGTCTCCAAGTCTCTATCAATCTATCTTTCTCTCCCTTCTCTCTCTCTCTCTCTCTCTCTCTCTCTCTCTCTCTAATATCTCTCTCTCGCTCTAAATATCTCTCTTTACGTCTCTCTCTTGTAAACACACAATTCTGTAAACTCATTTCTATCCCCTTCTCTCCAACTCTCCATTTATTCATCTCTCCCCCTCTCCTATGATTATTCTCTCTCTCTCTCTCTCTCTCTCTCTCTCTCTCTCTCTTCCTCTCCCCCACCCCCTCTCTCACTCACTCACTCTCTCTCTCTCTCTCTCTTTCTCTCTCTCTCTCTCTCTGTCTGTACGTCTCTCTCTTTATGCACACACACACACACACACACACACACACACACACGCACACACACACATCTATAAACTCTCATTTCCATCCCCTCTCCAACTCTCCATTTATTCATTCCCACCCCCACCCCCCCCTCCCTCTCTCTCTCTCTCTCTCTCTCTCTTCTCTCTCTCTCTCTCTCTCTCTCTCTCTCTCTCTCTCTCTCTCTCTCTCTCTCTCTCTCTCTTTCCTCACTCGTTCGTCCTTTTCTCCCACTCTCCCCCTGCTTGTGATTTCGTGATATAATGTTTTAACTTCCTTATCTTGTACCCTGCCTTGTTTCCTTTATAGTATTCTTAAAGTTTCAAAATGTCAACCTTTCACTATAAATTCTTTCATCTTTGACCGTATACGCTTTTTGCACTTAATAGATTTAATCTCCGACTGTGTAATTAATTGACTGTTATTTTTCCACTTCCAACTACAAATTCCTACACTCATTGTGGGGGATCCTATGTCTCCCTCAGATACCCTGTACTGATCCAGGACCAGGATAGTTGTCGACACGCAACACAATAAGAACACTTAAACCCGCTTTTATTTCATTTTATTTCGAGCACATCTCTTTTGTTCCATTCCTTTATTTCAGGTTTGAGTTGGTATATTTGATTTCCGATCCCTCCATTTACTTTAAATTGCCCAGACTATATTTTAGATCCTAGTGACCAAAGTTCAGGTTAACATGAATACTCGGCGAGTTTGGAGTCTCTTTTCATATCGTGTATATCATTACACTTAATCAGGATCAAGTTCTATATATACACGGCTTTGATTTCAGCTGCATTCATTTTCTTTTCACCTAGACTATTGGCATTTAGATTATTTTACATCAGATCTGTATTAGTTTTGGTCATTGACTGATATTCAGATCAACATGAATTAGTATTGATTTCAATTCGCTAATTACGCATTGACCTCTCAGTCTCAGTTTAGTCCTACTTTTCTGACTCGATGGACCGAAACAAACGACAGAACATAACACTGAAAGAGGTTGGACCCGGTGGTGCAAATGATCCACTCCATTGCATATCCATTGAAAGCACTTCTTGTTGATATGTATTTGTTATTATCATTTTGCACCTTTTCTCTCAGGAAGCTCAAAATTACAGACTCATTGTGAAATTTTTTAACATTCCAAGGGCATAAAATATCAACGATGTTTTCGTATGGATTGTGCAGTCAATATTCATGCTGGTTTTGAATAGACATTTGGGAACATACCACATCCACCTCTTTATCGAAATAGCTCTCTTCAAGTTACGATTTAACTCTGGAATTTACAAACTTCCATGAAACTAATGAATCATTACAAAGTCTAGAAAGTGTGCCCAATCTAAAGTTATAGTGAATATATCAGCACGAGAAACTTTGATGGCTCTACTTCAGTTGCTTAGCAACCATACGCTACTGTGCGAATTGTAACTGTGCAATGTCCGCAATGTAATAGTGCCAATCTAAGTACATGTTGACAACATATTTTGTTGTCATATATATTCCATAAAGTTGTATTTAAAAGATAATAAGTATAGTAAATATAAATTAATAGTATTTTAATTTATCACTAAAAATCATAAACTAAAAATAATGTTGATAAATTATAGATAAAAGCTTACAATTTTAAAACAGGCACTTAAGTCTCAAAGGTCTGCTAGGTTCCATTGGTCGGTAAACTTAGTGGGCATATATGCACGGTTTTTATGGATAGTGTATTGATTGCATGCTGCGCTGCAACCAGCGGGTGTCCGATGGCGACGACAACGGCATTATCCTCGGGTTCTTCAAATTGATCTGGTGAGCATTGATGCAAATCTTCTTTGATACAATTCCTTTGTACGTCTTAAAATCGATTGCATGAGTATAGGGAATTCACTTTCATGTGGCATTGAAAGAATGGATATTTTGTAACGTTAAATTGCGCCGTAGACGGCTGATCCAGACTCGTAGCCAAAAGGCATTCACAGCCCACAGCGCAGGCGGCTAGGTCAGGCTAAGAAGTTGACGTCGAATATGATGATCGAGGCCACAAAAGTGCTAAACATTTTGTTTAAATAAAACAGCATCAGGATCATACAGAAGGGAGGGGTCGACGATGACTTCGACCAGCTTTAGCTAGTACTTTTGGAACGTAATCTGGATTCTGATAGTGGTGATTTGTATACAGGTTAACACTAGCGACACCAATTCATTTTGAGCCTCGAGGATCATTGACATTGTTGAATGATTGAGAACCAAGTTTGATTTCAACTACTGAACTAGATTCAAGTTAGGTATAAGAGCAAAGCAAAGGCACAACTGATTTCTTTAAAAACATCACGAGCCATGGCATGATCCATTTATCTTTGTTAGGCACATTGAATAAGATTAAACGTTGATTGATTTATAACTCTGTAACGGAAACCAAACAAACCAAACAAATCATCAACATCAAAAAAATGTTAATCATTGATGATGAGATAGCTCGATAGATTACCTGTAATTTGGATCAGAAAAAAGAATGCTGAAACTTGTCGTGAGTGAATTAATGCATGCATGCATATAAGAGACAAAGGAGTCAAAAAGGATGCATCTTTCAGAAAATATCAGCATGCCGCTCTGATATTTGCTTCAATAATCTGTTGGATCTCACTCCAAATGTTAGCCTAGAGTGAGAGCTCACTCGATGCTACATTAATTTTCTGTTCCATTACAAGAACAAGGGTATCAAGATGTTTACGTGAGTATTGCAGTGATTAGATTGTCTACTTCACTTTGAATTTTATTTTTTGTCTTTATCCATTCATATTGCTAATATCATATTACCTGAAATCCCTAACAAATATTGATGAATGATACATTTCACCTGTCATAAATTTACAGTTTCTAACCAATAACAAAAAGTATCATTCTAAGTCCTGTAATGTTTTCAAGAGGATACAACAAAAATATTTTTTGAAAGTAGCTTCTCAATTCGGTAGATTCACAATACTGTGCACCACCTAGCGGTTGCAGAGGACAGGCCGAAATCCGCAATGCCTCATGGGAAATAGTCAGCATTGCAATATAAGACAGTGGTGCATGCGTGGCTTCGTAGTGACTCTGTAAAACTGTAAAATGTGTATGGCTACTCTACTTGTTTATAACAGAGAAAATAATATGATGCGATAAATACTTTTGAGTTCATCGACCCTCATTCGGCAAAAGACGGGCAGTCAGACAGCTGGGTCCACATTTTTCAAATCTGTGTATCATGTCGGAAGCGTACTGTATATTGGTGCGGTAAGAGTTCCATATGCACCCCCCCCCCCCCCCCCCCACTGAATAATTTTTTAAAATATGTATAATATATATAATTTTATGTATATAATCATAATATAGCATAATTAGTTGGGGGAAGTGATAAAATTAGGGTTAAGGTTAGGTTTAGGGTTAAACTTACATTTACCGGCTATCTGAGTAATCATGATAACGCCATCTACGACATTAAAGAATTAACACATTCAATAAATGCCTTGTATAACATGCCTTATTTTTCATTTCTTTCACACTTTTAACCCCCCAAAATTCCTTGCCCCATTTTTTACTCAACCCCCATCAAAAGAATCGCCCTCTTTTAGACAGTAGGCTATTAAAAAAAAATAGTGGGGGTGCATGTGGAACTCTTTCCATTAAACACTTGATGATAAAGATTGTTTCGACAATACATGATTGATAAGGGAGTGCACTCTAAAAATGATTGAAATATCTGACAATTGCTGATCCCCTACATCCATTCCACTATATTTTGCTCTGAACTAATTATGATCATGTTGCACTAATTGTAAATGCATTACTCTCTGAGCCCACCTCCCCCTGTATACATGGATGACACTTCATATCCCTCCTACTTTTTCTCATATCAGATTGGTTCCTTTTTTGTGACATGCCAGAAATGAGCAACAGTTTCTCATCCTGACTTAGTTTTACCAGGCAATATCATTGTTACACAATAACTTGTAGCAAGATACAAGTACTTGCTCCACAGTATCATTGAGATAATTGACCTGAAAGAAGAGGGTCATTATGGGATGTCCAATTAACATGCATGTAGGTAAATTAAGAGATTAAACCATAGTAAAACATGTTATATTGTTGTTGACCACTGTCTCTAACAATTGCAATTTAAAAAAAGAACAATTACACTTTTACGAATTTATGAATATCACACTGTTTTGTTGACCCAAACCCAAATTGGAATTATCTATTAAGAAGAGAACAATTATGATCCGTATTTTGGCTGCATTCCTCTGCAGATCCACCAGGCAAGACACTGAGAAGGACGAGTTTGCCAAGGAGCGGGCAATCATGAACGACCTGGATGAGAACGGTTGGAGTCACATCCACTACGCCGCCCACCATGGCTACATCATGTCCATCGAGAAGTTTGTCGGGGCCAGCGAAGACCAGCTGGAGTTCCCTACCAACGACGACCGGCTCATGACCCCGCTGCTGCTGGCGGTCGACAGCGGGAAGCTGGACACCGTGGAGTGCCTGACCAGGCTGGGAGCTGACCTCCGCTACCAGAACACCCAGAACCAGGGGCCCATAGAGATAGCCACGATGAAGCAGTACATTGAGATCCTGCACTTCTTCATCAAGTATGACCACAAGGACCTGCCCGTCTGGCCCAAGATGATGAAATTCATGGGCTCCAATATGGATGACGAGGCGGAGGCGGCGGGCAAGATGCTGGTTCTTCTCACCAAGCCTTCGGAAGACGGTTTGAATCCGTACTGGGATCCCGTCGTGAAGAACAACGGGGTCCCGGTCCTGATGAAAGTGATCAAGTCTGTGATCTGCGATAAGGCCAAGCTGTATGCGTTCACCATACTTCTGAACATCATCGAAGCGAAGATTGTGAAGGAGCAGATTGTGAAGGCTGAGGGGATCCCCACTGCCCTGAAGATGCTGTCTTCTGCAGATAGGGAGATAATCTATGCATCGGCCTGTATCTTATGTCACCTGGCGATGGTTAGGGAGTATGTTGATTCCTTTGTTCAAAATGGTGCAGTAGCAATTCTTGTGAAACTCTGGCAGACGAGCAACGACATGGAAATTCTTGTCCAAACCACAGAGACACTATCCCAGATCGCTAGTGCTAACCCAGAATACCAGAAGATGATCGGCACTGCAACGGGTGCGTTAACCGCAGTGGTCGGACTCTTTGAAAACAGGACTTCCAAAGCTCTCCTGCTCGCGCTAACTCGGGCGGTGAGTAACGTCGTACGAAAGGACGAGAACAACCAGAATATTTTTGTGGATGAGGGCGGGGCATCGGCTCTGATCGCCCTGGCAAACATCAAACACAACGAGCTCCAGCTGAGTGCTATCAGTGCCATCCACATGCTGGCCCAGGACAACCCCCATACCCAGAAAGTCATCCTAGAGGAGGGCGGGGTTATCCCGCTCATGCAGCTGCTCAAGCGCAGCGGCACGCCTAACGTCCACGTCTGCACGGCTAGCGCCCTCTGGGCCCTGGCTGGGGAGGACATCGAGGAGCGGCGCTCCATGGCCAGCATGATCGGCGTCAACCTCCTCATCGACTTCCTCAATGCCCAGGCGGAGAACGACATCCTGCACTACATCGGCGCTGAGGGGCTCGCTGTACTCGCGCAGGGGGCGCTCAACAAACAGGACACCATCGCCAACGCCAATGGCGTCCAACCGTTGGTCAGGCTCCTACGCTCGCCCAAGGAGCACATAGTGCTGAGCACGATCCGGGCCCTAAGGCATCTCTGCATAGGCATCGGCTTCATACCCCATATCAAGAATCAAGCAACCATCCTAGGAGCTAGAGGCATCAGATACCTGGTGGCATTGATGGTACACTCCAGGAACGAGCTAGTCAGAGTGGAGTCTGCGCTGACTCTAGGCTATTGCAGTATTGGTATGTCACATGTATAATCATGCCATCGTATTATATAGTCACAGTGATTATGCAACACTGTATTATTTAGGGTTGTGGTGACAGTGTGTATGTTCAATAACGGTCTACACATGCAAGGTTTCAATGAATATTTAATATTTAGTGGTCAGTTTAAACAAGATACTATAATCTCAAGACTATTTGTTTTTTTAAAAATAACATTTTTATGACCATATCTCTTTATTTTGCATAACATTGGCCAAGATTTTATTTAGTGATAAAATCCATTTATATTGGTATTATGGTCAATAAGTCAAATTAATCTACAGAATTCTTCCTTGAATTTATAATTTTGTCACCACTTCTTATATGCTTCATAATGATAGATGTTGTTAATTATAGCCAATTAGATTAAAATACTGCCATTACTTTACAAGCAGTAAACAAAATCACAGACAACAGCACATTTCTATATTTTTGGCACCTGTAGGTAACCAGGAAGTCATGACAGACATCACTGAGAATGTGGACTTTGATTACATCCACATCCTGCGCCGTCTGCACTCCACCGACAACCTGGTCCGGTTGCTTGCGGGCAGCGCCCTCGCAGCTTTTGCCTACAACAACGTGCAGCAGCAGAAGGAGATTGCAGAGTCTGGCGGGATCCGCTACCACTCCTTTGTCCCTTTCCTGGAGTCCAACGATGAGTTCTTCAGGTGTAATGCTGCCTTCCAGGTCTGTGAACAAATACACTCTTTAAGCCTTTGTTTGTCAGACAAAGCGCTGCTCTATGGGATTTGTGTATAATCGTGCAAAATTGCTTCAGTGGCGCTCAAAGATTTAATGGTTGCACCAAGTATACTCCTTTCAACTGATTAAGATAAAGGCATTTATGTCATATATCAAGGTCTTTTTATCTATTTGCAGCACATCTGCTACCTCTCTTTCCTTTCCTTCTGGAAGTCCAATGACAAGTTCTTTAGGTGCAATGCTGTTTTTCATATCTATCAAATATGCCCCTTTTTAAATACCTGTTCAAGATTGGGTCATTTATAAGATGTATTAGGGTCTTTCCATCTATTTGTACATCTGCTACTACTCCTTCGTCTTCTTCTTGGAGTTCAACGATGAGTTCTTCAGGTGTAATGCTGTATTTCAGGTCTGTGAAGATATGTCTTCTTAAAAAATAAAATTCAAGATCAGGGCATTTATATGATATATCAAGGTTTTCATATGTTTATATGTTAGCTAGTAGCCAATATCTCATCAGAAAAGAATCAATCTAAAGTGCTTTGAGCCGTCTGTTTACTCAAAAAGTGTTATGAGAAGGCATAAACATAATCAATTACTATCATGATCATTAAACTTGAGATCATAGTGTTTTGTTGCGCACTATTTGTGTGACTTTCATTAGTACGACTGCTGTGTCTCATTGTTGCAGTGAATGTTATTATCCTTATAATTAACATTATCATCATTATCAATATGATGATTATCGATATCAGTACTATTCCACCCCTGTTGCTAGGTGGTGATCCTGGCCCGCATCATCCCTGACGAGGACCAGGCCACAACGTCGGCCATCGGCATCAAGCTCCTCATCGACCTGCTGGAGCAGTCCCGCAATCCTCTCATCCTGGCTCTAACGGCTGAGTGCATAGCCAGGCTTGCCCACACGAGGGCGGGTAAGAGGTTTTCTGTTCTTTGATGCTCAGTCTTAGCTTTGAGCTGCCAATCATTATGAATACATTACAATATTGATTTGAAAATTACACCATAAGACAGTTATTATCAAGAGATTTTAATATTTGTTTTCTTACATACTAAGGGAATAACAAAGACCATTTTTAGCTTCAGATTTGGGTCTTTTAAACCAAAAATGAATGGGATGAAATGGAGGTAGAAGGAGAAGGTGGTGATGAGAGTTGTGAACTTGTCACAAAGCAGTTATACAGAGAAAAGAAGAGAAAAAATGTTGAGTATGTTTGTTTCAGGACATCAGGTTTTAAAAGTATGTAGCCCGGTGAATAAACATTGACTTTTCCCCCCTGGTTTTGCCTACTCCTAGGCGTGCCGGCAGCCGTGGTATCCATCAAGGCAGTGGATGTGCTCTGCCGCCTGATGCTGGCTGAAAACGAACAAGTGAGGGGGTCGGCAGCCATCGCCCTGGGTTACCTCAGCTTCAACCACAAGGCAGAGAGGCAGCTGCTCAACAGGCAAGATGCAAATGGGAGATGTTTCTGGGGTCTTCTATGGAAGCAATGGCTATTTCACACATTATACTTCTATATTATTTTCAGAAGAACCTGGGCGCTGATTTACAAAGAGTTGCAATGGATCGCAACTTTACTTGTGATTGATATCAATCATAAAGTCTGTAAAGATTGTGGATAGCACTTGTGATCAACTCGGATCAATCGCAACTCAGAAATAGACTGGTCCTTGTACTTGTTGCAACTTGTTAGTTCTGCTTGTTTCTTTACTAATTCATCACTTTTTGTGGCAGACATATTTTTCAAAACAGGAAGTCTGATGTGACATTATCAATTCTTCTAATAGAGACCAGTGCAGTATTTTGTAAAAGAGAAAATTGTCATCTGCACCCAATGACCACATCTATAACAAATCTGCTCTCGTCCACACATTAGCATGAATTTCAGCTTAAATGTCATGAAAGAAGACCGAAATATAAACATATGTAGTAGAGTGCTTCTTTATTCATAATTGAAATCAATGTATTGGATGTGCTGGGAAATGAAATGTTTCTAACTTGTTTTTCATTCATTTACAGGATGGAGCTCGCTATACTTACTACTGGGTGTTTGCCTAAAAAGAAATTATCAAAATCGAAATTACCCCATAAAGACCTTTCACTAAAATCTAGCCGAATGGTCCTTATGGCATGTTAATAAGACAGATTGAATGAGAGTCTTTTATGAATTAATTAATTTATTTAAGTATTTATTTCCATGTGATTATGTCTTGATCCATGAACTAGAAATAGCATGCGTGGTTAAGTCGATGCCCAGTAAGCAGTAGATTGCAGGTTCAAATCTCTCTGGTTCCAAGATTTTTTTTTTACTTGTTTTTCAATCATATACAGGATGGAGCACACTATGCTTACTATTACTGTGTGTATGCCTAAAATCTGTTGTCAAAACAGAAATGATGTTTTTCATTAACTTTGCTCTCTCCGTGTCCGTCTTTTGTGGTTGTACAGTTGTAGGCAGGACCCGTACCTGTTTAAGGTGTTGAAGTACTACACCCAGAACTACAAGCTGTCCCCAGCATTCCTAGAGGCTTGGAAGCACTATCAGCACATTGGCCTTCCTGCCATAGAGTAAGTCAATTCACAAATTACACAGAGGCTTGGGGAATTCAGCCCCCCACAATGCTAAAAGGAACCCCTGAAAATAACTAAACAGCCCCTGTTAGAATGCATTCGTTGTCAAACATTTAGTTTCTGTTGCCTAGAGATCATTCCCGCTGTGAAATAGTCAATTAACAAATTACACAAAGGTCGGGATTAATGCTCCCACCCCCCCCACCCCCAACCCCACCCCACCCCCACCCCCATAATTCAAACAAAGCCCTCAGAATGATTAAAGAGCCCCAGTGGTTCCTGTAGTTCATTAAGGAATTAATTAAGGAGTCTTCAGGCCACCACAAACAACACAATCTGGGCCCCGTAACATAAAGGTTTGCGATCAATCGTAAACTGACAATGACCAATCAACATCATTGTTGCATGCACTTTTTGTTCAATAGACTGACCAGTAACCAATCAGAATTTGTCTATCAAATTTGCGATTAATCGCAAACCTTTATGTTACGGGGCCCTGATCAGCTGTTTGACTCTGCGACTGGCTGAACAGCAGAACCCGGTCACTGGATATGTGCAAGAAGGTGACATCACATCTCCAGTCATAGGCCCATGTGACTGCAGAATCATGCCATAATCGTGCTCTCCGAATCTGACTGCCTGTGGCGCTCTAATTTGTTTACCTTTAACTTACGGTTCTGAATGCATGCTTTCTTTCTGTGTGCTTTCTGTACATTGAACTCCCAAGTCATACTATTTAGTGGATCAAAATCTAGCTATAATATCACGAATAATAAAGTTATTTTCCAATCTGTAACTTTTCATTTGATTAATCAAATTCTACTGCGAAGCGGCCCAATGCCTGGCCGCTAATGGCTAAATGGCTAAATTTGGGAAAATATACATGGATGAGTAACATTTCTTCCACTATGAAAGTCCTTTAATCACGACACAGACATTCTCCGAAATTGGTCATCAGGTCTATCCATGTTTGCTTGTGTAAGCAGAGGTATTATGAGTTTTACGAGGTTCGAAATGACAAGTTCTGTGCGTTTTGAATGTTTGTCTACTATACCAGAATATGGTGTGCCGCAAAACGGGAAGTATACGTCCCACAAGCAATCGATCAGATATCGGTATCGCAAATTGTTATCGCTTGATATCAGCTATATGCAATAGGGAGAATTGTAATATGTCGCTCTGATTGGCCCGTCCTCTTTGTCCATTCTACCTGACAGTACTGCACAGAAACCATGCCTGGTTGGCAAGAAGAACATACCATTCCTGAGCAACATCAAGAATCCAAATGGTAAGTTTTCCTTCTCTGCAGATAGAGGGGTCTTTTCCTTTTGGGTCAAGTCTCCCTTTTTGGCAAGGCTCTGGGTGTGCAAGAAAATTACACATATTTCTGTTTTGCAGCTTTGATAGTAAACAAGGCATCTGTCGTGGTGTAAAAAATCACATCCCAAGAATCTTAAAATATTTATGCGCACGACTCATATAAATCGTGCATTTGACATATGAAAGATCAAGGTGTGCTTGTCTTCTATGCAGCTTTGCTAATGTGCAAAGCATTTGTCTAAGTATAAAAATCTTTCCCAATGTACGCATTTCTGTGCAATGTTTTGCAAGTGTAGTTGACATTTCAAAAATATACAAATGATTTTGAAAGTTGATTACATTTGCCAAAATATACTATACTAGAGAATTTTGACTTAGTCTAAAAGCTTGACTGCCACAACATTTTAAGTACTGGTAAGATGTAATTGCTATCTTTTTAAATTAATTGTTTTATTGATTTATAAATGTTAACCGTGTATGTATTGAATAGGTTATTTTTACATATTTATGCAATAAGCCACATCGTAATTGCAATTCGCACATGAGCAGATTTTTGCTGATAGAACATGACCTCAGGTCAATTTCACTACTCACAGAGTAAAATGGGAATTCATTAGATAGTTGACCACATTTCAATTAATTATATGGCAACAGCTATTCAGCTCTGAGAAGGTAGTGAAAGAACATTCCACCATGTGCACCTGCTTCTATTGTTGTTCTGGGCATACTGTAAAAATGCATCATCCAAGACAGCTTCATGAAAAAATCTCAGTCAGCAGTCTATAGTCCGGCCATGGTGTAATTACGAACTGGTCTCTTGTGAATTATTGTAATGTAGAAAAAGAAAATATTATTTTTTAAACTATGAAGCATTCTGTAATTTACATTCTTGTATTTGTATGCCTCCATCAAAAAAAAAAGGACTGATGGCATTATCTTATTCTAGATTGAATTGGTAACAATAACAAATTGTCTGAATGTTTTTGTTTCATGCTTAAAATTAATACCGAAGTGATTGCAAATGAAAGTTCTAAAATCAGTGAATGAATGATCACGTGGATTCCTTGGAATCAGTGTTGGTGCAACATTGAATTGACACAGCTTTCTTTCTTATTTTTTTATTTCTAGCTAGAGATATTATTTTGTTGTTTAAAGGAATGAATCTTTGGCTTGAACTGTGATATATTTTTGTTTGTCAAACCATGCCTAACAAAAACTAGAAATCATTCAAATGAAAGAAATGCCAATTTGCAAAATGTTTTCTTTTGCGCAAACATTATATCCATTTTTTTCTTCAAAATCACAATTAAAAAAAAAATGTGCACAAGTGTACATTTATATTATATTCTATTATATTGCATGCTGGTCAGGGATTATCTTGTTCTGATGTTTATTATTTTATTGAATCAATGAATGTGTGTATCATGGCCTACTATATTCCCCACCTTTAACCTCTCCCTATTGCATGCACAGCCTTTGATGGGTAAGTTATTTGGTTGATGTCTTAACACTGTATGTACCGGTATAGTACAAGATTTTACAACACACATGTAAAGCACTAACTTTGATGTGTGTGATAGAGCACCCATATTATTCACCCTGGATATTACATATGTATGTTCAAATCATATTAATCCTCTCATTGCGAGGCATTGAAGACTCCATTGAGTTACTACACATCTCCATGCCAACAGTAATGAGAGGGTTAAATGTTAGGAACTGTTCCTGTTAATGCAATCCAAGTTTTGGAGTTGGTGAGCTCCACGATGACTTTTCATCACGTAACACATCATCAAGCCATTTGCAATGAATATCAGCTCGACTAGTGATCATGTATACAAGGTACATGTATGATTGTGTGATAACAAATATATCTTTAAGAGTATCTGTTCAAGATGGTTGCAGGATGTAAAGTAATAAACTTCATTTTCATGTAACTGCTGGTATCAGCATATATCTACATATAAACCTAAGCCATATTAACTTGCATATTTTCAAACCCACCAGTAAACCAATTGTGTGTTTGCACATGCAGTGTCACAGTATATTTTTGAGGTTCAAAGTATTTGATGTGTGGATACATTGACTAATACTCAACATATCGGTGTGTAAGTTCAAGTATAGTCATGATTAAGAGTGGAGTCATATACACCTTTTTTTATCATAACCCTAATTAAAATAATTCAGCTCTTGTATTTATAGTAAAGAGCACTCTATGCAACCAATGATATTTCTAGTAGAGGATGAACTTCCTCTGAAAAGAAGTACTATCTGGGTCCTGTTGCATAAAACTTACCATTGATGGTAACTTCGCTATCAATGGCAACTTCTATGGAAACCTTGAATTCGATTGGCTGTTGAGTTGTGTTACCATGGTAGTTACCATTGGTGACAGAGTTACCATAAATGGTAAGTTTTATGCAATGGGACCCTGGTCTCTGATTTCACATTTCTATGTTGTAAGAGGGCCAAGAACTGTTATCAAAAAGTATTTATCCAGGTTTTGGAAGAATGTCCAGATGTTCCTTTTTCTGGCTTGGCACCTTACGACTCGCTATTTCTAAAACAATATTTTTCCCCCCACAACTCTAAGTTGTATTTCCACTAGTTTGCTCAAACAGTGGCAGAAAATTACAAAGAATTGAATAGCTCCTCTGTCTTTATACATCTGAAAGAATCTTTGGGAAAGTTAACATTTTGTTTCCCGCTTGGCCCATCATAAGGTGTCAATAAATGATATAAATCAAATACTGTAAACATCAATATTTTCGCAATTTGGGAATAAATCTCCCATTTTGCGAGTGCTATTTTTCACGACTTTAGAAGTGCTTTCATTAGTATGAATGGACATGAACCAACGGGGAAATTTTTGCAATGATTGATTCGCAAAATTCACGAAAATAAAACCACCATGGAAATTACCACTTATTCAGTAAACAACGCCTTCATCGGAGGCACCAGTGAATCTTCCTGGTATGTCTTTTGGTGTCTTCATTCTTTGCTACTAGAGTCAAGTCATGAGCATAGGTATTACAAGGGGGTCTTGAGACTATGTATTTGTGTGACACATTTGCAGTGATATTTATCATTATATTCCACGTACTAAGAATGTTGCTATAGGATTGGTCAAGAGTTGATCACGAGATAAAGCGTAGCTTTGCCCATCTGATCACCTGAGAAGAAAAGTTCGTTACACTCTAGGTGATAGTACTTTTTGGTTTAGTTGATCCCTTCACTCCTCACAATCCTAAAGCATGATCAATATTTTGATTACGCGCAAAATAAAAAGTGTGTTACACTCAGACTATCAATTGACTAACAGTAGCTCCTACTAATGTGTCCTAACACGCTCCTAATGCGTGTTCCCCATGGCAGCGGCTCAGGGTTAGGTAGAGAAGCAAACATTACTTTTGTACGTCAAATTGTCATTTTTGGTATAGTTTGTTTCAGATGTGGAATATAAAGCAAATAATCAACTTTTGGTTTCAGGCAATAAGACGAACTATCACTTCCTCGGCGATCTGAATGTATGCATACGCTTTCTTTCCTCAGCTGCGCTTTGGAAAGATAGCTACATCCAGATCACCTCGGAAGTGATAGTTTGTCCCATCACTCTCACCAACGTTGATTATTTGCTTAATAGTCTGTAGCAATAGCGGAAATGGTAGTAGTAGTAGTAGTAGTACCACCATTGTTGTTCGAAGAGTAGGATAATAGTATTAGTGGTAATTATAGTAGAAGTAGTAGTAGTAGTTTCAGTCCTTCATAGTACTTAGACATTTGCATAGGTACATGTTATTTATACAGGTTTTATATATTGTATGAGAAGTTGGAATGCATGACAAATTCATGTTCATTACAGTGGTAGCATATAGATAGAGATGCTTTAAGCATGTACTGCCATAAATTATGATTGGAGTTATACATTTGCAAATATGTACCGCATATTGTATGTCTTCACAGCAAGGATATTTGTTCATAGCAGTACTGCCTACTAGTTTTAATATGAATAGGAAGTATGTATTGTTGTCTTTTTATTTCTTGGAAGTTCAACTTACTGATATCCTACTATCAATAGAGCAGAAAACGTTCCATATTCCTATTTACAATTGTGATAAAAATATCTTCATTCTTCTCCTAGATATGGGCAAATTCCTGTTACACTACATTACTTTTTATTTGTCTGTTTGATTGTCCTCATGTGTTTGTGTGATATGAGAGGTAGTTCACAGACAAAACATTGTCTGAATTCCAAGAACGTCATAAAGAAAGTGTGTTCACACTGGATGGATTTTTCCGCTGCCATGTGTCATTGATCACACCAATTATACGGAACCATTCATAGAAAAGCAAAGTGATGGACTACCTTAGTATTATACTAGAAAATTACGGAACACCATGTGAGAAAGGGAGGGATTTATTTCTTTCTAGAAGTTGTGGTAATCCTAAAAAGGACTGTTGGATGCCTTGATATTTAAAACTCTGTTATTATGTAGCTATTTCTTCTGTTGTTTTGTAGTGGCAATTCACTAACATGAATTGTAAGTTGCAATGGCAAACCACATTTATCTGAACCCACCTTTACTGAGCATTTAGTGCCTCGTGTAATTGCACCTATACTGAGCAGTTAAGTGCCTCATGTGAATGCACCTTTACTGAGCAGTTAAGTGCCTCATGTGAATGCACCTTTACTGAGCAGTTTAGTGCCTCATGTGAATGCACCTTCACTGAGCAGTTTACTGCCTCATGTGAATGCACATTTACTGAGCAGTTAAGTGCCTCATGTGAATGCACCTTTACTGAGCAGTTTAGTGCCTCAGTGAATGCACCTTTACTGAGCAGTTTAGTGCCTCATGTGAATGCACCTTTACTGAGCAGTTTAGTGCCTCATGTGAATGCACCTTTACTGAGCAGTTTAGTGCCTCATGTGAATGGACCTTTACTGAGCAGTTTAGTGCCTCATGTGAACGCACCTTTACTGAGTACTTTAGTGCCTCATGTGAACGCAAGTTTACTGAGCAGTTGAGTGCTGCAATGGTACCCTATAATAATGTTCGCTTCCTTCTCCCTCCCTCCCTGCAGACAATCGGTTCACGACACTGAGCTCTGGGGAGCTGAGTGGACTGAGTCACCCGCCAAGTTCGCCCACGAACCCCACGAGTTCCAGCTTTCATGACGACGCGGCCACGGTTGCCACGGAGATGCAGCGCATCATGAACGGCAATGGCACGGGCGGGGTGACCTTCTCTGCGGCACCGTCAGAGTCGCGCTACACGGGCGCGGCGAGTAGTGTGTTGGGAGAAAGGGCGCCCTCTAACATGAGTAGACAGTCTAGGCTGTGGAGCCACGCCTCAATGGCGAGGAGCTCAGTCTCGCAGCGATCGGCCGCAGGAGTGCCGGCTTCCTGATGATGCATCCTGGGTAACCCGGCAGCTCTGTGAGAGTGAAAGGTCACCGCAGACAACATAATCCGATCAGTCATATGACCGCGAGTCAACTGGCTGATTCGCAGGACCGCGTCACTAGATTTTGTGACAGATATGTGACATCACATTTCCAGTCAAAGGCTGTTGCGACTGCAGAATCGTAGCAAAATTGCGTTGCCTGCGGTGGCCTTTCGGGTGTATTGGTAATGGTGCAATAGTGGGGTCCTATCTCGGTTCCCTTGGTATGCCGTAGTTTGAATTGACCAATTGACTAAAGATGATGACCGTGGAGTGCTCAAGAACTTCAGAATGTTAAGTGCCAGCTCATCAGTCCCAACCTTGTATTAACCCTTTGTGTGCCAGATAAACTGCTGTTCTATAGTGTCTAGTGCTAAGCGGTGCAAAAAGGACACATGGGGCACACAAAGAGTTAAAGGCATTGAGTGGGCATGATATTCATAAGTACACTTCGCTCATACTTTCTTTTACTATAAACACTTTTTTAAGTCTGTTTTGGGTAATGATTACAGTGAAAGAGCCTTGCGAATGAGCTTTGTTTTACAGAATATTTTATGGCCAAGAATGCTATGTTTCCTTCATGTCAGATTGACGATAAGTCTGATATAGGAGACTTAGGATGGCCCAAAATAGTGTAAATGTCTCCAGACTCCAGACTACATACAGCTGTGGTTTCATCTAACGAGACGCAAGTGGTGTCATGAAACAGGGTCACATGTGAGTATTTGTCTGCAGGCTGCTAATTACTGCCTGGGGATTGCATTGGGAGTAGTGCAAGTAGTGCTCCTAACTGTAGAAGTGAGATGTTTCTAGGATTCACCTTGGACCATTTAGTGTCACGTCAGAAGATTCTTGCGATACATTTCATTCCTATAAGCCACTTAAGAAATATGCAGGGTAGAAGATGCCAAGATTCACAGCTGTCAAATGAATTTTGGGGCATCAGTAGAGAATGCAGTTTTTTCTGTATGTACAAGGGTGTTATCTGTAAGAGGGTGTTGTTATCTGTATATGTAGTATATATACACTGTTTGCAATCGTGCTGTGCTACATTGACAAAAGGACGCATGTAGCAAAAGTGGCTCTTCTTATAAATGAGCAAGATTTTGTCTGTCATTTGCATTGGTACCAATCCAACACCACATCATGTTTAATAGATTGAATATCTTATAATAAGATAAAAACTAATTTGACAGATTTTGTCTGCATGCTGGGTGCAATGAAAAGTCATGAATGACTCCTTCTTTGGCAAGGTAAAGCAGAATAATCATTGATCAATATAACTATCACACAATGTGATTATTCATTTCTGTACAATACCTGCCTCAAGCTTTCAATGAACAATCAATCAGATCTATGCACAGTGTCATTCATTCTTCCAATTTTTACATTTGTATACATGCCTGAAAAAATATTTCCTCATTGCAGTGTCATGAGATGAGCGTACACAAGTTTACAAGCAATATGCTGATTCACACTGCAGTGGTTTCGAGTACGTGTGGCCTTGTTTTAACCTACAAATTTCACCTTTGTTAATTCATGCACAATTTGTATAAAACTGTTCACATAATGTGTTTGTCCTTCCCCATTGAATAAGGAAACAACAGCATAAAAGTGCCATTCTCATTGGGCTTTAAAAAAATTGCGAAGTTAGAAAAATCGCGAAGTTAGGGGATAGGGACAATGGGACCATTCGGCTTTTGGTACAGTTGATAGGCAATTTTCACCCTAACTTCGCGATTTTTCTAACATCATGATTTTTTTAAGCCCAATGAGAATGCCACTATTGTTGTAATTTTCATGAGCACTCATGTCTGGCATGTTGCAATAGAAGAAATTGCACCGTGAAAAAGCAAATTGGCTTAATGTATTTACAAGAGCAGAAAGTGGCAGTGACTTTTTGGAAGAGAAGTCATGGGACATGAAACTATTGCAGGGTATTCGCCACATTTAAAGATAGGGTCTAGTGTCATGAAATTCTACAGGGATCAGAGTTATAGCTTCAACTATCCGTAGTTTACATTTGAACCACCCCGTTTCCTCCTGACGACAATCTGTCAAACAGCTGACATCATCAAGCCAACAGCTTTCCGCTTTTCTCAGAGCTCACCTCTTAGGAACAGTACTCTGAACCTCACTCACAGTTTGTGATGTTACCTACAGGGCTGATTATTATGGAGTTCAGAAAAATATGTACCCTTAGTTTCTGGCAGGGCTTTTTGAGAGCAGGTTTTGACAGGGGGGGAGGTCATATTGACCCCCCAATATCTCGGCCACGGGAGGTTGTATCGTCGCAACATTTTGCATGGAGAGAAAGGAACATGTTAAGAGCGCAGCTGCATAATTTTCTGGGGGAACAAACCTATGTGAGATCTCCTTTTTTGTCCGATTTTGATCTGACATGCGATTAACATATATGATGTTGCATAACCTTTGAACGTAGTGTCTATTTTTTTCTTAAATTGGACTCAAAAGAAAAAGTCATGAAAAGATGTGTCACGATGTGCTGCAGTTAAGTGCAGTCATGGATTTTATACAGGGGGGTCAAAATGACCCCCTTCCTCTCCCCTCCCCCTCCTATAGGTTTATGGGAATTGTGGGTATTACGTGTGGTAAGTTGCATCAATGGGGGAGGTGGTCATTTTGATCTTCAACCTTGATATGACTGGGATATTTATTGTGTTTTTAAGTGTGAATATTGATGAGTGCATTATTTAAACCATGCTATAGACCTTTTTCTTAATGATTGTCATGATGGTTATCAAGGATATATGAATATTGATGAGTGATTTAAATCATGTTTTTGACCTTTTTGCTCAATAACAGTTGCTACTGATGGGAATATCTTACTGCAATAACAAAAGAAGAAACAGGGTTACGCAGTAGAGAAGCCATGTTTAGGAGAAAACATAAAGCACTGTAAGTCAAATGAGTTTGATACAAAAAAAAAAATACCTCAGTGCTACACCAAGTAATCTCAATGTATCAGAATCTAAAATTCAGTCCATGTGTTACATGGGTTACATGGACTTATACCACTTTATGTATGATATGTAGATCTGTTAATTGGAAAGGTTTTTTTTTTTTAGATATTTGTATCATTTTGAACATTCCAGTACTTGATTTCTTATGCAAACCAAAACATCTTAAGATGTTTATATAGTGAGCCACGAACAGAAACGAATGCATTTGTGTTTTTGTGACTATTTTAAAACTATACTATCTTGAGAGCTAACAAAATGTCTAACTGAACATGTAAATATAAATATATATATTGATTTGTGCCTTTCCTTTTGCATGCAGTTGTTTGTTTTTACATTTATTTTCAACGTCCCATCAACCAACCATGCATGCAGATTTTATGTAGCAGTAATGTTTGAGTTTCTTTTTGCTACTTTGACACCAAATAAATCATCTTGATCATACTCAACCAACAATCTGAAGATGTTTTCTGTGTATAGTTTGTATTTATATCACCCTGTGTGCGCATGGCCAAGATGATAGTAGCAACTCCAACCCTTTACGGAATGGAAGGATAGGAGGGAAGAAATGAACGAAATGGTAGGATAGATATAGACAGGATCGAAACACTAGGTGAGCAAACAAGATACTACATGTAGTGCCATTCTCATTGGGCTCTAAAAATTGCGAAGTTAGGGGACAGGGACAATAGGACCATTTGGCTTTTGGTACGGTTGCTAGGCAAATTTCAACCTAACTTCGCGATTTTTCTAATTTCGTGATTGTTTAAGCCCAATGAGAATGGCACTACTGTATACTTCTTCTGCCATAACTCTTTTGTCACCTTGTACTGATGGCTGAAGTGACCACCAAAACATGGAGAAAGAGAGGTGGATAGAGGGAGAGAGTAGAATGGTGGTGGTGGTGATGGGGAGGGGATGTGGTTCTTGAGAGAAAAAAAAGGACACGAGGGAGAGAAAAGAAAAAAGAGGTGAATGATATGCTGTAGGGAAGGGAGGAAGAGAAAGAGGGGTGAAAGGGGTGAAGCAGAAGTGTGAAGGAAGGGCAGAGGTAGAGAAAAGATGGAGAGATAGTCCATTTCCATATGGAGTATCAATCATATTCAATACAAATACTGTACATAAAGCGATTTTAAGATACATGTACTGATTTTAGCAGTAGGCCAATGACATTTGTTCATGACTTCCCTGGCTTTCTTTGTCATTTTCATCTCAGGTGCCCTGCATTCATCCCTCTGTGTTTTCCTCTTCTCCTATTGTCCTCTCCTTCAACAATGCCTGCCCTTCCTCTCTTTCGGCATTGCATTCCACCCTTTTGCCTTCCTCTACTTTTCCCGTCCTCCTCCTCCCTCCCCATCCTCTTCTTCAACCCTCTTCCCTCCCTCTCTCTCCTCACCCCTCCCCCCCCCCACCCCCTACCCCCTTCCCTCTCACTCCTTTCCTGTATACATCCTAGTCGTCCATCTCAGCAAAATAAATGAACAAAAACAATCTTTCACACGAATATGTAATTGTATGTAAACAACACTTCAACTTTATTCATGAAGAGCCACAGAGCAAAATGACACATGCCCGAGAACAATAACTTAAAACAAACCATTTGTTTACATGTTTAACATGCATAATGTATACAGGCAGTACGGCTTCTTTTAAAGAAAGACAATAATATTTCAAAATCATCTGCACAACATTAGTACCTTTTGGTGTAGGTATCTGTGATAAGTACATTGTATTGAAAAGTTTGAGAAATATAGAGTTGTAAAAAGAAAGGCATAATGGGGCATATACACTACAGTTCAAAGGGATTGGCATACTTTAGGGAAAGGGAAAGGGAAGGAGCCGCAGTTTTAAACCACGGTATATTTTGTCCAGTTTAGCATAAAACATGCTTTTTAGGCTAAAGCATCGTGTTTCATGCTGAACTGGACAAAATATACTGCGGTTTACAACTGCGGCTCCTTCCCGCTCTTCCCTTTCCCTTTCCCTATGCCAATTCCTTTGAGCTGGAGTGTAATCCAATACAACAAATTGCACATTCTTTCACGTCAGAAGAGTGAAGTTGGCCATAGAATATTAATGTTGCAAACATCCTGATGTGTCATGCATTTTTGACAAAACAGAGGCTCTCTCATTTACATCATTAATCGCCGTTGTTGCTAATTTAACTACAGTAGGTAAATTGTGTTTAACTTCCTTATTTCTCATAAATACATTGCAGATTGTACCAATTTGCTTTCACAGAAAGCAACTCACCAGAGGGAATTTACCTGTCAATTGCCACTTCAAAGAAAATCATTAATTCATATGTACTTTAAAAAAAAAACACGCTCTCTCTTAAAGTTAAACACAGACGTAAGTCTTCTAACAAAAATTGTTAAGCACTGCAGTTCTGAGAAGAAAACTCAAAGAGGCAAGAATTCCATAATTCAAGCAGAACATGCACATGGTCAAATGGCAGAAAATGGGACAGAAATATATGTCTAAAATTCCACATCAAGACAAAAAAAAAAAGCTTTCTACATTTACCGACATCTCATACCACCATTTCAAAGTTTTGTTTCTAGATTTACAGATCTAGATGTATATTAGAAAGTCTATCACCATACAGTCATACCTCAGTAAATATTGTTGCATGTGGTTGCCACATGAAACCAAATGTAGACTAACTATTACCGCACATATTTCAGTATTAAATGTGATTAGTGTGTGCAATCATTAATCAAACAGTAAAAGATTATAATTGATTTAAATATGGAAGACGAGAGTAAAAGTTTGATAATAACCAATACAAACAAAATACTGTACTCAGTATTGCATATGATGCCATCATTACCTTTGTCTTCATAAATGCTGTTCTGTCCTAATATGTAGCACCAGCCAGGAGCAGTCATTTTTTTTTTCTTTGTACGTTTTATTTATGCACATGTAGCAGTCTTTTGCAAATTATGAAGCACATCATTTCATTGATTATTTGTCCTTGAATGTTTTACAAAGATTATTGTACTCGTGCATTCCATAATGATAATAGTGTACAATCTTTTTTTGGCAGGGGATTTCAACAACAACAAACAGCTTAAAACATAAGGGGTATTTTTCACTAGTTTGGAGGGTTTTATTTGGGTATCAGGGTTGATATTTCATCATATAGCTTGAAATTTTGTTAACTAGATGTAGCACTTTTGTTAAGGGATCAGAAATATTAGAAAAACAGTGTGATCATGCTTTGCTAGAGGGATAATATAAAATGTTTGCAATGCTTTACATGCACACTTTTCTTTCTCTGTATTTGCTCTCCTCTAGATTTATGGAAAATGTGAATGTACAATTTGATAATAATCATTTGCAAGCAGTTCTTGTTTAACATTGATGCTCTGGCCCTACAAATATGTTCACAGCACTAGCAGCTTTTGGCTGATTGCAAGCAATTACAAGCATACCAAGGCAAAAATAAACATTCTTGTACACAAATTACATACTATAAACAGGATGTCCTGATTTTACCAATGCTTTTACCAATGCTTTTACCAATGCTTAAACATTTTTTTACCAATGCTAAACATAGCACAATTATCTAAATCTATATACATGCATGCTGATGTAACTAGAAAGCTATAAGCATTTAAAATGCATTTAATGCCCTTTTCACAAATTCAGTTCACAACTATATACTTTTAATGCACATACATAAAAAAAAAATGGAACAGTTTGACACAAGAGCATGATGAGCTAAGGTCTGACACTCTGACTAATGGTCTTTTATATAGCCCCAATAGACTGAAGAGTGAATAATTTATATGTGTGTAGAGACTTAAAAAAAATGAAGTTTATAAATCTTACTACAGTAATTCAAATAATACTTCAGAATACATTTTCTTTTGAAAATCATGTTGCTTGTCATGATTGAAATACAAATTGTAATGCCTAAATTCTATGCAAATAAGTGTCCAATTTTCAAAGCAAAAATATTATCTAATATTTTTCATATCAATATTTTATCCAAATATACTATTAGAAAACAACATTATGATCTGTTTGTCTTTTCGTTACCAAGTTGTAATGAATGACCTGTGAGTGTGATCTACATACTTACATAACTATTAGATGAAGTTTCAGTGCAGTACAAAAAGAATGTATTGATATAAAGTATTATATCCACACCTCTTCCTTGGTGTACATGTAGCATGCTATCAATTCCACAAAGGTGAATTAAGATAAGCAGCATTTAACTTCAGTCTAAAGTCCAGAGATATTCTTTTGTACATGTATGCACTTCCAGGAACAATTTCATACATGTACGAAATAAGTTCTACATCTTTTCAACACCTTCAATTAAATATGTATCAACTCAAAATTCTTTTTACTAAAAAAAGGAAATACCGGTTTACTAAATTGTAAAATGAGGTATTTAACAGGCTCGGTGAATAATGGAGTCCATCTGAAAAGGCTGAATAAAGATTTTCCTTTCAAGATGTTAGAGGGTCAACCGGTACAGCCCTGATTGATGAAACTAAAGCTCCTAACAACACAAACACCTGAGTTTGAACAAGATAGGAACATCTGCATCTTATTAGCAAGCAAACATGTCAAATTCACGAATCAAAATATATGACAGTGACGGTCATATCATCTCTGTGCTGCCTTGCTATAGCATCAGGCAGACTCAGAATCTCTGCTAGCTTGTGGAGATCAAAGTCGTTTGCCACTCCACACAGGGCATAGCGGATGAGGTGAGTTGCTGAATTGGTGTCCAGAGACTTGAGAATGTCCATCCGTTCCTTCAAATCCTCCATGATCCCACCTAGACGTGCGCCCTCCTGCGGGTAGTACTTCCCCGAAGCCTTCATGGATTTCATGTGCTCGCCAACCAGCTGCACAGCTTTGTCTGATGTCAGCATGTCCCACAGGCCGTCCGATGCCAAGATGAGAAACTTGTCGTCCGGAGTGATGCGATGGTGCCTGACCTCCGGGGTGGTGATCAGGTAGGGTGGGGTGTGGAAGTTCTTGGGAGGGACGTAGCCCATGAAGGTGCGCAGCAGCTTCTGCTGCATCTGGGTGGTCCACTTGAAGCGGATGTTGCCAAAGGCCCGTAGAGGCATCAGCTCACCGAGTAGACGCCCGTTCTTGATCACGTTAGTGCTCTCGCTTGGCGGGTGAGCAACCTTTATCCGATCAACCTCGTCTCTGTTCTGGGCATTGTGGTCGACCGAGAGATAGACAGCCTGCCACTGGTCATGGCCCACCTTCCGTCCTAAGACAGCGCGACAGTCACCGGTATTTGCAACGTACAGGTCCTGGTCCTTCAAATACGCAACACAGGCACAGCTACCCGTCACCGCTGCCACCACGGGTTCTATACCCAGGTTTTCAGTCACCGCTCGCATCGCTTCTGTCGAGAAGTCCTTGTCCAGGCGATTGAAGGCAGTCTTGAGGACATCTTCAACACTGTCATCGTCTAACATATCCACAGAGTGATTTGCTTGGACGTACGCTACGAGACTCTGCTGATACAGCTCAGCAGTGGCTTGCAGCTTGTACTCGTTTGGATGACGATACCACTTTACCAGATCCGTCATCTCTCCCGTTTCAAGTTTCTTCAAAACCTGAGATAATTGATTGAATGGGAGTATTTCAGCTGCTATGTAGTTCAAGAGACGTTCTCCGACCGCCTGAGCACAAGACGTCCCTCCGTGGCCGTCATAGACTCCAAACAGCATACCATCTGTCAGTATACACTCGGCCATGGCTCTCCGATCCTCACCAGGCTTGTTGGAGAACAGCTGGTTACTGTCGTATCTCTGCATGATTCCCGTAGAAGACTCAGCATCAAAGTCCACACTTACTGCATTCTGCTGCAAGGCTTCACTGGTCTGTTCGGGAGTCAAAACCTGGCTTGCTCGCCAAGGAACTTGGCATGGGGTATAGGTCTGGATAGCCCTCAGTGATTTTGCACACAAGTCTTTGCCCACAGATACATTGAAAGTTTTCAAAGCCTTTGGTCTACCTTTGCAAAGAGTGACACTTTGCCATTTATTAAATGATAATGTCCCACTAAATAATGTGCGTTTGCAAAAAGATGACTGAAACAGATCAAAGTATATTCTGTTGCAATAGTTCCGATGCCTTGCAATTTTTGACATGCTTGTCGATGTTTTCACTAGCAAAAATGCCATTTCTACATAGTCAAAGTCGTAGCTGGGAAACAATGTTCTACTGGTTTCAAGCTGTAACACTAACAGTAACAGGTCGAGTTGAAAATAATTCCATGCTCTGCGAAGTACAATGTACGATACTGCTGCAGCTCCGCGAACGGGAGAGTTACGGCTTACCGAGGCAAGTCGTTCCGATGGTCAGTCAGGCAGCACAACTGAAGAGTTCTCATGCAATCCAGTAGAGTCAATTTCAGTTCTGCTAAGTGATGCTTTTAATAAGATAATTACGATTGTCTATTTTCTGTGTAGATCCATGATACCGAATACAAGAAGACTTTAACGACTGACTGATAGATCAATCGATCATTCTCAGATATGTGATGATGAATATGGCAGCTAGTAGTACATACTTCACCGCGCCGGTCCTACATATGCAGTGGGATGGACGGATCGACTCGACTTTCGACGAGGTACAACATGTTATGCTGCCCTCTACGATCTATTACATCTTACAATTTTTTTTTCTCAATTATCATTACTTTATTTATGTCTATCAAACTTTTTTTAAGTTCCTTGATATTAGTATTCGGCTCTCAAAATAATACACCAATTGTCACATTATGATAAACATTGTCATAAATCATAATTACAATAAACTTTCAGCGACAAATTTCTTTGTAAACTTCATATTCAAGACATTTCTTTTAGGCATGAAGATAATGGACATAGCCTTCCACGCCTGTTTTTATTCATCACATTATGTTATTTCAAAATTCCACCCTTTCTGGATTTAGAATAAACTCTCATTCAGAAACTTTCCCTACATCTGATACAACTATTATATCAAAGTCTGTTTCCATAGTACCTTTACCTATAGTTCTTTCTGTAGTTCTTGTTTTTTCATGAGACATGTGATATTTGTACGAGTGCCTCCGAGTGAATTGTTGATACCAGTATGCGATTGTAATCAAACATATTCGGAGACAAACTTACGCGACGGTACATCATCACTTTTCATTGTAAAGTGAAAACAAAAACAAAAAAAAATCATATTTACGCTCACGATATTCGGTTGTTTGTTTACATGGTTACTGGGCACATCAAGTTGCAGTTTGAACTTGGAATAACCTCCATTGTCCAATTCAACGTCAAAAAGTGATCAACAGCAGTAGATAGAATTATAATAGTCAACCAATAAAAAAAAAACATTCAAAAGTTACAAACACTGCAAAATACATGTAACAGCAGCCCCAAAGCTGAAATGTTGATTTTTATATCGAAATCAGTACATACATGCATAATACAAATTAAAATCATATTCATTCATAAACTCAAAAATTCACAGATCAAAAATAAAAACTTTCAAAAAAATGTGACGCATTAGCAAATGAATTGTTACGTGACTATAGTTTGGTTGAATCAAAGTTATTAGGCTCTATATCTGAGAAGTATACATTTCATTGGCTGTTTGAGATATCAATGAAATATGATATTGCACTATTCCTAAATCTGTTTGTTTTACACTTATATTGATTAAACTTTGGTATGTATCTCAAAGAATTAATTACATTTTGTTTGTTGGGTAACGGTACCAATCTTTACAATGTGGATTATCAAAAATTGATTTAGCAAAATCAATGCAATTTTTTTTCCTCTTCTAGTTTCAAGGCGTTCAAGATCACATTCATAACTATATTTCATATATATATATCCATTGTAAATTGTAACAAGATCAGCAATAGGTCATTTATATTTCTAAAAATATATAATTTCTTATTGCACTTCTTTAATATTTCATTAACATGTTAGTCATCCCATTTTAAGTTTGATTGAATATGCACCCCAAGAACTTTAACTGTTTGGACATTTGGGAGAGGCAATTCACCGATATACGAAGTGCCAAATGAAGGAGGGTTTTTCATTGATGTTACTGTCATAGTTAAATATTTAAGTGGGTTCAATTTCAGTGTTGTGGGATAATTCCGTTAGTTGAGTCAAAATATTTTATATAGACACTGGATCTTGAGTTACTCGATTTCCTAAGGGAGCGAGATCATCAACTTCAAAAGCCTCACCAATGACTAAAAATACCCCACTCGAAATTGTCCAACGGGTACTTGGGAACTGTATATACAGAACAGCAAACAATATTTGTGCTATCAAAATCCAAGAAACGATATCATGAGGTAAAAATTGGAGATCTCATGTCAGGCAACCGCAATTGGTACACGCACACAACCACTAATCTCGCAGGCCTACTCGTTGCTGACTCGGCTTCATTTTGCAGATCATGGGTGGTATTATGTAAATTAACTTAAAGGGATATTTCACCCTGAAGATATGTTGGTTTCAACAAAAGCAGAAACATGAAAGATACATATTAGTGAAGGTTTGACGAAAATCCGTAGGAGGATAAAAGAGTTATGATCTTTTAAAAAAATATGATTTTGTGACGTTCCATAAATTACTAATTTATGTTTTTGACGAAGGTTTTTTTTCATGTTGGAATTTGCATTTAAACATGTTTCTAATGATGTATCCAAATGCACAGGTAAAATAAGTTAGCATTAAGCTGAGCTTTTACGCCTACTTACAGATACTGCAGACAAAAAACGTAGGTGAAAGGTCATAGCTTTCATAGCACACGTAGCATTTTGCTGTTAGTGTGCCATCGTAGTTGTAGATCGTTTTACTGGTTTGCAGACGCTCGGTAACAATATATTGTTCTTATGTAATTGAACTTAGGTAGAAAACATGCAATGGATGTTGTGCTGGGCACTAATGAAAGTATTTCCTGCACTCATTTTAAGGCGCGGGAATAGATACAATTTAAAGAGACTTAGTGACGGTCCCTGATAACAGCAAAAGTCGTTACGTTGGTACATATTAGGCACTGATCTCTCCACTAAGTGGAGAGATCAGTGATATTAGGCCGCAGTAATCCTTCATTTTCTTGACCCCCTTCTCTTGCATCCGTCTTTCTCAAATTCAGCGCCTGAACACACTGTATCACCTCAGTCCTTGGATCCGGGTTTTTGTTCTTCTTCATAGTTTCTCTTCTCAATAAAGCGCAAGTGACAAAGCCTACAATTTTACAAGCCATCTCCTTTCTTTTTAGGATTTCCTCCACACGGTTGAAATCATTAGATAAGTACAATAATTATCTAATTATTGTAGTTATTGTATAGGCTTAGATTTTACCTCATGCATTTGACCTTTCATTGTGATTTTGCCATCGTTTATGATAGGCTAACATGCCTTGTGTGGGTAATATAATCGCTATTGATATAATTTTGACGATCTCCAATGTTTGCAACATAAGCCACCGTTTGCAAAGAATTATAATCAAGACAACTGAGGATCACTACCCTACCCCCCACCCCCTCTACCCGCCGTCCCAACGCACATGTATACAAAACAAAACTGCAAACGCATGATGATACACACACGCACACAAACACACATAATACACTAACAAAGACACAATTTATCAATGTTCCATCAGCTTAAAGTTTGTGCGATTTACCCTAAGGATTGGCCCCTATCTAGTGCATGAGAGATTTGGCAATTACGCCATCTCCTTTACTGAGGCCATACTAAAGTGCTGCATCCCCTGTCTCCTTTTTATGTTCTCCCTCCCCTTGCATTGCCCTGCTTAGCTTTCTCGATGCGGTGTTGCTCAATCTCAATCTGTACAATGCTATATCCGTGCACAGTGTGAGCCTAGTGTAGCTACGACACTATACGGAGCGCTGAAAGACTTGGAAGTAAAAGTTGTGGAACTGAACAGAACGGACCTTTCAGGAATAAACAAAGGAATAAACAGTGGAGTAAACTTGTGACAACATTAACGGCTTTATATTTGACACGTCTTGGATGGAACGGACGGACATTATTCTGGGGTGAACCGGTGAAAGTGTTTGCCATTTCTTCGTCAAAGTTTTTGGGACGTCGAGCCCGTGCGCTAGTCGGCTGGAAGATTTCTGTTCCGCTGGCTGAGCTGAGGCCCCCGTTCCAATCCCGCTTTGCGAGGCCGAGCCGCATGAACTGAACCGAGAGAGGCGGCGAGTCGAACGAGATTCCGTAAGTGAAGCTGTCTAGCTATGTATTCTAAAATCAGCATCTGTTTGAGAAAGTTCTTGAAAAGGCACACTAAGTCACTATTATTGAAACCAGGCAGCGTTGCAGCAGGTGCATGTCAAATTTAAGGGAAATGTAGGCCCATACTTCATCGGAAAAAACAGGGAGTTGGGAGTACTCCCAAATCCCTCGACAAACCATTGCATTGCACTGAAAAGTGTGTTGTAGTTGAGTTAGTTTTTGATATGCCAGATTTAGAATCTGGCCAAAATCGGAATGAAATCCTTTGATTGCCTTACTTAAGCATAGCCTATCCCCAACACTTGCCATATTTAGACTCAAAGATTAATACTGTCCCAAAATTGCACAGTAAGATTAAGCTTTGTTGTAATCAAAGAAAAACATCAATATCAAGAAATTCACTGTATGATGGAGTATGAAATACCCCAATCAAGTCTTGTTATAATGAACTACTTTTAACATATTTTTGTGCCCAGAAATGTTAGATATCCATAGAAGTTTCAAATCAAATAAATATTTCAAAATTATCAATTTTGTCAAAATGTTATAACAAGTTTGTAATCTTTTTATTTCCATTGTACTTTTACAATTCTTGTACATTGTACACAAGTAGGTACACTACAGCTCAAAGGAATTGGCACAGGGAAAGGGAAAGGGAAGAAAGGGAAAGAGCCACAATTTTAAATTGTGGTGTATTTTGTCCAGTTCACCATGAAACATGATGCTTTTTAGGCTAGTGCATCATGTTTCATGCTGAACTGGACAAAATATACTGCGGTTTAAAACTGTGGCTCATTCCCTTTCTTCCCTTTCCCTTTCCCTATGCCAATTTCTTTGAGCTGTAGTGTATATTACACCATTAACATTGTATTTTATTTATGTCTGTATCATATTCTCATACCAATAAACAAAGTTTAAATAAATATGACAACAACAGATTCAAAGTGAAAAAATAAGTTTGGAAGGGGTAGAGAAGGTTAATCGTCAACAAACCACAAGATATCAAGGCCACTTTCAAGTATCAAGGCTACTTTCCACCTTGTTATCTACAAATAAATATATATGAAAAACCACCAAAAAGCATAGGTATAATCATCCTCTTGATTTATGAATCTTATAACAAGTACTACATGCAAAGAAGAGTGTGATGTTTATCTGCAGGATTTCTACACTTAGTTGATGCAAGACAAATATGTAAAATGTATATCATTTTTGAACAAATAAAACAATATGATATCTGCATACAAAGTACTGTATTTTTCAGTGATCTTGGTTAGTGACACAGCAAGTGTGTGCTGGATATTTCTCATGATTCTTATAAGTTTAACAAACTTTCATTTATCATTGAAAGTGATTACTTATCTGTTTTAATGTTATTGATAAGTAAGTGTATGTTAGTTACTTATAACCCATCTTATGATTTTTTTTGTTGGATAAAAGTAGAAAAAAAGGAAAGATAGAGAGAAAGGAAAAGATTGTGGTGCTGTGTATCAGTTAACTGTTTCAAATTTGGGTTATCATATTGAGGCACATGGTATCTTGTCAAGGTGAACTTGGAAGGAGAAACATTGGCTGTAAAGGGAGATATCTTTACAGAAGCTAGATCTGGGTCAGTGACAGCTCTCAAGCCATCAGGCCACCCATTTCCTCTTCAGGCTCGGCACAGCGTGAGACTCTCATGGCCAGAGCCCTGGCCGAGGTTTTAACCCTGTGCATGCCAGACAATCTTATGATCTATGTAAGTGTACCTATATCTAAGGGGTTTGTGAATACGTAACACATAAATAGTTAAAACCAAGTTTTTCTCCTCAAACTCCCCCTCTCTCCCTTTCTCTATCTGCCTTGCCTTGTCTTGGAAATTTGAGCAAATTCTCATGTTTCTGGAGGAAGTAATTTATCATTTATAATATGAGAAATTATGATTTAAAAATATCATGGTTGAAACAATGTTGCAATTTCCATGAAATTCCATGATTGAAATATATTTCAACAACATATACAAAAGTAAACTAGAAAGCCTAAATTGCCTTTTAATCTTTCAGATCAATTTGCATAGTGCATAATGCATACTAAAAGAACCCATCTCTGTATCAGATCAATTGCTGCTGGGTTCTTTTAGCGGATATGCCATGTACAGTATTACATTTTCCCTGGGTTGGCACATTAAGAGTTGAGAGCTTGTAGAAACAATTTGGGCGTCTGGGACTTGTGGCAAAAAGTGTAGTGTCATTCAAGCCCCACCTTTCAACATAACTGTGTGCATGCATACCCACTGTACATCTTCACTGTACACACATATTACCTCCTCAATCCGTTTTGCACCTCTAACTCCTGCCACAAAAGGCCACTTTTATCTGAGGGATCTTGTAATGCAGTAATTGCTTTCTTTTGATGGGTAACGAAGCCCGACAGAGGCCAGTCAAGCCCTATCTATCCTAGGCCATTCTGCATTCCCTTACCTCCCCGCCCTTTGTCCTCATTGTGTGCTGCCAGGGGAGAAAAGCCTCAGACAATAGGTAGACTCCCATTGTTCCCAGCACTGCTTTTTCTTTGGTGCAGCTGGAAGAAACCACATCTCATCTTGAATCAGGGAACGGGAGAGAGAGACTGAGAAGGGGATGTGAACGGTGATGGAAGGTTGCTTGAAACCCTTTGATGGGATCTCCCTGGTACTTTTGTACCTTCCGCATTTAAGTGAAATCTTGGTCAGTTAGCCACTTCTTTTAATAGTGGTCTACCACTTAATTTGGTATACTTAAACAGGACATGGTCATCATAGCCTTTGGAATTTGCTGACTGTAGTTGGCCAGTCAGTGAGCACTGCAAACAGTACATTGTAATTCACAATTTGTATCACACTTACAGAGCCTGCATCTTTCACTCAGCAATCTGTGAATACTTTCATTATAGAAAGGGAAAGAGTTCACTCATAACTAACTTCCAGATTGTTGAAATTGAACTCAAATGGCTGTGCTGTGATAAAAATGTACATCAACCATAAGAAAATGTTCCATTTACTTTGGCAACTCAGAAAAGAGCTACATGGATGATGTTTTTTTCAAATTAAAAAAAAGGTTTTACACTGGCGAAGTGGTGAGAAAGTTTTCGGAATTCTCCTAGTGGATCTTCACCATACTCGTTAAATATAACCCTTATGGTAATCATGCATATTGTCACCAACATTAAGAAAATCAAAGTACATGCACAATTTTATGCATAATAGCCAAATAGTATGCAATTGTATGATTTGTCAAACTTTAAACATTATAAGTAAAAGTATACTTTTTTTTGCAACTTCAGTCTCAGCCGTTTTGAGCATTGGTAGAACAAAGCCTTCCTCTGTCGTCACTTGTCAGGTATTAGCCAAGGTTTTACCTTACCAGAACAAGGCTTTGGGGGATTTACAGAGTCTAGGAGGAAAGTGTAACCACAGCTAAACTTGTAATCTTATACGGACCATTGGAGGGAGACTCATCTTGTGTAACAGAGAGAATTTGTCCTTTATAGCATTTGTATTGTGTGTCAGATCTCTAACATGAGATCAGAGACTGGTTGCACCATTCTGTAGGTGATTTCAAAGGGAATGTAACTCTTTGAGCGCCATTTTAAGGGACTGTTCACCCTGAAGTAAAGTTAGTTTCATTAAAAGCAACTTATGAAAGAAACATATTAGTGAAGGTTTCATGAAAATCCGTCTAAGGATAAGAAAGTTGTGATCTTTTAAAGTTTTGGTTTTGTGACATCACATGCGAGGTGCCCTCCCAAATGTTGTGTACAATTTTTTCAAAAATGTGCATTTTCTCAAAAAGATATGCATCTTTTTACCTGTACATTTGATAAATCATTAGTAATATGGTTTTACACATATACCTGTATGAAAAAAAATAATTCTGTTGTCAAAAACAGAAAAAGAGCAATTTACATGTATGTAATTATACTGCATGCAACATATGGGAGAGCACCTCGCACATGACGTCGCAACATTTTCAAAAGATCATAACTTATTTTTGTCAAATCTTCACTTATATGGTTCTTTCATGTTTCTGCTGTTATTAAAACCAAGTTAATTTCAGGGTGAACTATCCCTTTAAGCAGAAATCTATATGGAACACAAAAGAACGCGAAGATACAGTAATTGTACTTGTATAGTATGCCCAACAGTATACTTAACTGGCTATTTGTTAATGACAATGTTTTGTGAAGAAATAATTCCATGGTGTTTTACTAATGACTCATTTGAAATGACATCAGACAATGTATGACTTACATAGTTTTCAATGTCGTTCAGTGACCAATACAAAACATATCAATGTCAGTTTCAAGTTGTTCACTTCCCCTCCCCCCCTCCTTCTCTTCCTCCTCAATTTAGACTTAGAAAACTGCATGTTCTCTGGTCTACTGCTGTATAGGTACACCATTTACATGTTTATGCATTGTTGTCCTGTAGTTCTGACATTCTTAACCCTTTGATTACCACATGTGCTTTTCTCATAGAGCAGCAGTTTGTCTGGCACCCAGAGAGTCAAGTAACATAGCAGTACATAGACGTGTTCATGGACATTACACAGTACAAGGACACCAAAACAAGAACTCTGTTCATGTCATTGCATTGTTGCCATCAGCTTCCAGGTATTTTTGCAAAGCGCAGAGGTGTTAAACCTCCTTCGGCCACTAAGCTCTCCAGTTCCAAGTTTCCACTTTCAGCCTTTGTAGCGAACAAACGAGGCAGCTACCCCACTGCCATGTTTACTCCAATAAGCTCTGCTTTCTCCCCCGAACCAGCCTGAGAAAAAATATACATCTTAAATCCAAGATGGGGGTATTATGCGTGCCTGAGAAATGGCTTTTGAGCGGAATGAAAACAAGCGTACATTGTAAGGGGTCGGTCCCCGTGGGTTGGTTCTCACACCTGCAATGGATTTGGGCCAAGTCGTGAACCGCGGTGGGCAGGGTGGGCTTAGGACGTTCACTCCAGCTGAGGGGGGGCTTGTGTGGGGGCGACAGGAAAGTGCTGCAGAAACAGGATTCAAAGGCTGTGAAGTTTGGTTTCACTTGAGCATTCCAACCTTCAAGTCAGAGATACGGTATGTACTAGGTACATGCAGGTGTGAGCGCTGTCAACCTTTTATCAAACCAACATGTTCTTTTTTCATGTGACCATCCGTTTTGATTGTGTCTTGCAGAGTCTTGGAATGATTGTCATACATGTACTATGAGAAGAGCATACAGTAGGTAGTAAATGTAGTACCTGCCCACTCAGTCAAAGCATATTGTTCAATATTGAAGGTTAAGTTTTCTCCTCTTTTTAAAATAGCAGCGCTTTTCAAGATGTTCAAGATTCATATTACATTAAGCAATTAGCAATACTTGCCAATTGAAATAACCAAAGTTTTACATAAAAGCAATTTGATACTTAAAAGGACAATTTACATCCTTAAAAACAATATGCTACTTAAAAGGACAGTGGGGAATATGTAAGGGCTACAATATAATGTACATGTAGATTTAGTAGATGGGGCCCCTTACACAACAGAGTCGCGACCTAATGTCATAGTCTATAGGAGAGAAACAAGTTCCACAGCCTATAGAATCCAGGCTACTGTTGCTATGGCGATTGGCTTACTGTAATCCCCGTCATGTGATCACTTGTTACCTCCTAGATTGTTCCGTGTGCTCCTTGAGACAGAAGAGGATTATGGGAAGAGAATATCAAATGTCATTTATGCTCTTCAGAGACTCTTGGCCAACCTGTTATTGAAAAATACTATATGATTGACATGTAGAATCAGAGAGATGTACATTAATATGTTTTTATTTGTCCAAACTGCAATCAACATACGACCTGTTCAAGAAAAGTGTAGTATGTAAGGTACATTCATTTTGTACTTTAGTACGTACATGTACAAGTATGTAGGCAAACTTCTCTATGAAATATTTATCCCCGTTGTAGTTTTTTGTGTGTGGTTTTCTTCCCCCTTCCCTTATTTGAAGGGCCTTGATCCACCATTACTGTACATATACAGTTGAGGCTAAAAGTTTACATACACCCTTAATGAAATTTGATCACTTGCCATACATCATGAAATTTACTATATCTTCAGAAATGTAAATACTACCATGACAAATTTGGTATCAAATGAAAGAGCGTATTAAGCTCTTTCACATGATTGGAATGCCGTTGGGATTTAATTATATTTCAGGTGGAATTTACTTTGAAGAAAAAAAAGGTACATGTAATATTCGTGCCAAATGTGTTCTATTGCTTGTTATTATATTTTCAAACATCGTTTCACAGAAACATATATATGTCAAATCTATGATTTATATTACATTTTCTATCGTGATATGTCACTACTGAACAAAAAGTATAATCTGAAATGTTTGTGTTGAGAAGTAACTAGCACAAATATGAAATGTTTTTGTCAAGTTTTTATTTTTAATTTGTCTAAAATATAAAGATTTTAGGGAAAAAAATGACACTTAAATATTTTTCAGCTCCTGATGACAAAACAATGTGATGAAGGGGCACGACTTACTCATTCGTTTGATATCAAATTTGTCATGATAGCACAAATATTTTATAAGATACAGTAAAATGTGTGATGTTTGTCAAGTAACTTTTCTTTGAATTTCCTGGGTGTATGTAAAGGTATAGTCGTATCACAAACCCGAGCCTCTCAGCCCTCCTGACAAGGGAGTGAGAAATATTATGTTGAGATATCTTTTATAGATAAGTGAGTTATAAGCAAATGTTTAAATTCTGCTTGATGTTCGATGCGTCTTTAAATTGTGGTGACTCTAATAATTATTGGCATAGTTTGTATAACTCTCCTTTATGAATGATGAGGAATACACATGTACATCGCAACCCCGCACTAGTCTGAGGAAGTATTCATTCATAGCATAACTTATGTATCAAGTAATATAGGCCTAAAACAATTCACATGATCCTGTTATAAATTTAGACCCAACTTTATGTCATTTATGTACATGGGAAATGGTAGTTTTTTAAATCTAGCTTTAAAATCAGAAATTGGCATTAGCTCAGCTCACATGCTGCAAACTTCACTTCATGAATCACCCAACAGGCAGCAACAGGATTACTAAAAATGCACCCGGAGTAAGCTACCCACGGCACATGTACATGTACGTACATGGCTTGAGTTGTCTGGGGCCATGCCAGCCTAGAGCCTGAGCAATCGCGCGCTGTCACAAACTCAAAGGCTTTTGGAGTCAGAAATTTCCCACAGAGTTTTAACCGCAGCACAGTTGGACTTTCACTTTCTCTGAAAAATATCCTTCGTTTTTATGTTACCTGTCTTCTCTCCACATCAAAGGTATGCTGTAAAATGTGTTTGGACTCATGTGCAAAATATGTTGTGACATCATATTTCATCATGCAATATACGACAGATGACAAAATCAAGCTGTCAAATGCTTACCGGTAAATTGAGTCGGAAATTTCCCACAGAGTTTCAACTGCAGCACAGTTGGACTTTTACTTCTCTTGAATCATACCCTTTGTTTTTTATGTCACCCGTTTTCTTTCCACAACAGAGATTCACTGTAGAATATAATGGACTCATGTTCAAAATAGACTTGAAACATTTATGATATGACATCATATTTAAATATAAATGCTTTGAAAGTCAGACTTTTATTTTTTCTGGAGAATATTCTTGGTTGGCTTAGTTTCACGTCATCTGTCTTCTTTCCACAACAAAAATACACTGGAGATGTAGAGGACCGAGACCTGCAAAATAGAATTGAAACATTTATGATAAAAAATGCCCATTAAAAGCCTGGACTTCAGGCTAAGAACATGTAGACCAATCATCAGCTGATCAGCGACTGGACAACCTCATTGGAACAGACAGCGCTTTCCTGTAAAATCCCCTGAATCATGTTGCAGCGGTAGGTAGCGAGAGTATGTCGTCCAAACAGAAATATATGATCTGCCGACACATTGTCATCAAACCTTTATCCACTAAAACCCTGTTCATATATGCCACCTAAGAGCAACATTTGCGGCAAGTTTGCTAACTGCATATATACAGTATGAACAGAAGTCACTCAAATAATGCAGTCTATCCTTGCAAAATACTGCAATATTGCGGTAAGCGAATGTTATCATTTAACTGCATCCACAAAGTACCCATGAATGTTGAGGCTTCTGCATCGCGCTTTGGCATGTGATTTGCAATTCTTGTATCGCTTAGCAGAACATGTCATGTTTGCTATGAACTATAGTTCATGTAGTATATGTTTTTTAAAAGATATCTGAGGAGTGCTTAATTCACACATATAAGGGCACTTTGATATCAAACTTTAACTCTACATCAAAGTACCTACTACCTCCTTACATAAAGTACAATGTACGTGGTATCTTAGATGAGATTTTATGTTGTTCCACACAATCGTGTTTACAACATGTTTATATTATTTTGTGCAAATCATCTTAGTCTTAGCTGTACTATAAGGTTTGTTTTATACTTCCTGAACTGATAGTCTTGACCTTGACAATGAACAATCCTCTCTTGAGTATACACGTATCTCATAATCTCTCGTAATACATGGAGTGTGATCAGAGTTACGTGAACCTTTTACAGGTCAGTCGCCCCTAAGTCTCTTTGAGGAAGTCATTAAGATCTTGTTAAGATTTGGTCCAGACTTTGAGGGGTCTGAATATTTCCTTTTTCTGCCCTGTTCTTTTCCCCAAATTATTCCTCTTCAAGCCCGTACATACTACAGAGTTTAATAGGTCTAAAATGTTTCCTTGTTTCACTCTGTCTTTTTCCCAATTTTATTTCACCTGTGCAGCTGAAAGAGGAATATTAGTGCCATTCTCATTGGGCTTTAAAAAATCGCGAAGTTAGAAAAATCTCGAAGTTAGGAGACCAGGACAATAGGACCGCTCGGGTTTTGGTACGGTTGCTAGGCAACTGTCACCCTAACTTCGCGATTTTTCTAACTTCGCGATTTTTAAGCCAAATGAGAATGGCACTATAGTATAATAGTTGTTGACATGCCAGCCAGGCATACCTCAGCAATGTTCAGTTCAAAAGCTTTCACACTGAGATTGATCATGCAGCTTGTATTTATCCATGATTTGGTGCAATTACATGTAGATACTGTAAAGCTCTTTTGCGTTAATTCCTCTTTTAAGTGACATTAACTTGAAATTAACTATTTGTGAATATACTGTGAGTTTTGTTTAACCCTCTATAACTCATTTGCATTAGAAAAGAAGCTTAGAGTAACAAAACAGAGCAATGGAGAGGATTATGGAAGGAGATCCAACAAGGGATAAGGTCAGAAATGAGGATTTGAGAAACAAAATAGAGATGAGGGATATTAAATACAGGAAATAAAAGCAAAGAAAGTGAGATGAGTAGGCCACCTTTCAAGATGCAACAACAGATGGACACATAACAGAACTAGGTGGGTACCAAGAACACAAACCAGACACAGAGGCAGACATAGAAGACGTTGGATGGATGGATGTTTCAAATATTGTTTCTTTTGTGTGTTTTTTTTTTTTTTTTTTTTTTTGGGGGGGGGGGGGGTTGTTAAGTGGATGAGGCAAACATAAAAAGGGAGAAGATGGGATATTTGTGTTTAAGAGGCCTTCCTTTTGTAGTTGACAGACAAAGGTTAGATAGATAGACATAATTCATTTTTATAGTTTCTGTATGTACATTTGTAGTATGAACGGGGCATGTCATATGAAGCAGTGGCGTCCCCTGTGTGTTATTTTTATCATGCTCATCAGCCCAAGGGACTCAGGCTTGGTTGATCTTGATGTACCTCTCTTTCCTACTTTTCCTGAGTGGAGAGCTAATGTACTGTCGTGTACATTCACAATTTAAACAATGAAACAATGTGTTTCTACTTTCTAGGTTAGTACATGGACAGAAAGTGGAAATCTATTTGCAGGGGCTACTTTTCAAGAAACATGTACTGTATAAACACACATTCTAAATATTGTTTTCCATTGTGCTTTAACATTTTTAAATCAAGAACATGAATTGTTATGAATTGGCAACACCAATCAGGGTTCTAGCATATAGTGAACCTTACTAATAGGAACATGTAGTCATGTGCACAAAATAATGTTTTTCCACAGTTATACAGTTTCCATGCATGTACATCCTGGATGACATCCGTGCAGTTTCATGAATTTTGTAGCCACATAACTTGTAATGCCATCCATGATCCATGTAATATAAACTGGCAATACCAATTAGGGGTCTAATGTACTAATAGATTAATCATGTGCAGTGCACACAACATAATTATTTAAGTGAAAGGGCTTTCTGGGGTAATTTAAATTTACAAAGAAATTTTAGGCATACACCCAGTAATAAGGATAGCGTGCTCCATCCTGTAAATGAATGAAAAACAAGTCAGACAAAAATCTTGGAACCAGACGGGATTTGAACCTGCAATCCACTGGCAGCGACTTAACCATGCAAGCTATTTCTAGTTCACGGGTAAAGACACGACAACATGGAAACAAATACCGAAAGAGTCTCATTTCATCTGACTCATTAATATTCATTAGTAATTTTCATTCATTTACAGGATGGAGCACGGTATCTTTATTACTGGGTGTATGCCTAAAATTTCTTTGTAAACATAATTGTTGTTTTCCACAGTTTATGTATATATTGAGTATGTGAATGTTCATGATGGGTGAGTACATTTATTGTACATGATGAGGCATGGCGGCCACATCTTGTTCCCATTCAGTGTGATTAGCGGGAGCCTTCTGGAGCTAGAGTTCTAGTTTGTAACTTTTCCTGACAAGACTTGTTAGGCTATGACTGTGAAATTTTCTACATGCTATCGTTAGGGTACACTGCTGATCCACACAGTGCTTCATGACTTTTCATAAAAGGCCACACATCCTTCAATTCCACCCATGTAATATAAACTTGCAATACCAATTAAAGGGAGTATACTGTACAGGGAAGACAAAACGGCCTTCAAAAGGTGATCGTGAGCAATCTTCTGGCCAATGGTCTCAAATTCATGTATTATCCATTTTAGAAACTTGCTTGAAGTTATTTGCCCTAAAATTATCCACATTTGGAGTAATTAGTGATTTAATCACAAATCCTCAAATTGTTGGGACCGAACATTTCGAGGATTTGTGATTTAATGACTATTTATTCAAAATGTGGATCATATGAGGGCAAATAACTTTCAGCAAGTTTCTAAATTGGACAATACATGAATTTAAGAGCATTGGCAAGAAGCTTGCTCACAATCACCTTTTGAAGGCCTTTTTGTCTTCCCAGTACAGTATACCCCCTTTAAGGGATTAATGTACCCTACTAATTGGAACATCATTGTACAGTAAGGGGATGTAATTATGTGCACAGAATATTGCTTTCCACAGTTTATATACATTGTGTATGTGCATGTTCATGATGGGTGAGTACAGTACATTCAATATACATGATGAGGCATGGCAGCCACATCTTGTTCCCATTGAGTGTGATTAGCGTTAGGCTGGAGTCGGAGGTTGGGATGGGAGGTTCTGGGAGCAAGCGCTGGGTGGGAGACGGGAAGGCTGGCTGGCTGGTTGGTGGAGGAGTCAATGTCAGGGACCTTTGAATCCCGCAGCAGGAGGGCATTGGCGGCGGGCTCCCTGTCTGGCTCCCTCCTTGGCAGGCTCCCTGCGGAGACGGGAGCATGGCTCCAGTCTGGGGCGGCCTGGTCTAACTTCCAGGCTGTCGGGTGATGTTTATAAATTATTTATATAATAAAGGGGTCTGGCTGTAGTAGACTAATCATTCGTGATTACTCCTCATACAATCAATCAAGGTGGAATACATTAAATGAACAAAACAGGAATGCAGTTAAATTATTGAAGGCAAATATAAAGCAGAGGAAGAAAATATAGGAGAATGTAAGAAGAAGGTTAGAGCAATTGGCAAGTAGAAAGTGACAGATCAAAGAGAAATAGATACAGTACATCAACATGACAAAGGGGGGATGGAGAGAAGACAATGTAAGAAGATTATATTATGCATGCTCATAAAAAATGGATTGGAGTCAGCCAAAAAAGGAAGGAGAAGATAGTAAGATAAAGTAATAAAAACTCAATGCTTTTACCTCCTGCAGTTTTCTTATGACAGTAAATTACTGTTTCAATGCAGTTCTCATCTTCAGAACCTCTTCACGGGGTCATAACTGATAAGACGTGACACTGAAACTATACTCACTGAATCTTACGAGTAATGTACCAGACCGCTAACCCATTTGAACCTCCCAAGAACTCCCTGCACCCAGGTTGATCATGATGAGCAATGGAAGTCACATGTGCACCAGCCTGGTTTTCAGGCTGATGGCCATTTCTAAACCAAGATATTCAGTAAAGGGGTCTGTCTGCAGTAGGCTAATCATTTTCAACTTCTTCTCTGGCTCCAACAGAATGAGAGGACTGAGAAGGAGTGTGATACAGTGACTAGTCTTGTCTTTCAAGTACCAGACTACTAGATTCAAATTTTCAATTTGGATCAGAAATGTGCGGCAGCCTGGATACAAGGCTACATGTGCACTTGACCCATGCTACTCAGTGTTGGAAGCAGTGATAGAGTGTTCTCTCACCAATGTTATCTACTCTTTGGCCGTGTTTATCAACTTTTCAGAAATTTAAACGCGTTTCCAAAGGCCTTTACAAACGCGTTTCCAAACGCGTCCAAAGAAACGTGCATTATCAACTCCAAAGGCCTTTACAAACGCGTTTCCAAACGCCTTTAAAAAATGGTGCATTTTGGAAACCTTAATTCTACCAAAAAAAGAGTTGATAAACACACCCTTTGATAGCCTAGAAACATTTTTTTTCCCTATAGGATTCACTCAGCCAATTCTGGAACACAACCTTGTTTTGAATTGATTTAGCAACATCATTCTGAAGTGCACACAAAGTTACGTTTTGAACCATGTCTGAGCTTAATACACATATGATTTATAATTAATGATGTTCACATTGCTTAGGTTTCGATTTTCAAGCTTTGTGAACCCAGAGCAGGTTAGGAGCTCAACAATTACCTTGGAACTGCAGTTACCAAGGCGATGGAGCTCAATTGTTCTGTATAAGGAATTTATAGTTTATTCATAATTATTCTATTGTTCATACAGCAGATTATGCGGGAGTCACGCATGGAGAAAAGCCAGGAAACAAATTGGAACTGAACTCGCACCACCTTTCTTCTTTTAAGCTGATGACAGTAATTTATAGCATCACCAGTCAGCAGGAATGTACAGATTGACACTCAGGTTATTTTGCTTTCAGAGGAAATTGAGTACCTGCGTGACTTTGGTTCACTTTCAAAACTGCTCTGGATGTACGAAAATTAGAAAATCTAAAAAAATTGTCAGATTTACAACTGTTTTTATACATTAGGTTTGGTATAGTGAGGTTATAATTGATGACTTGGGATGCCAATTTTGCCTGTTCTTCAGGGACTAAAATAAGTAGTTGAATTGCTCAAATTGGAGAATAGAGTGAAAGAGACATGTTCATGTGTATACAACAGGGGGAGGGGATTGAGGTTTTGTTGTGCATTTCAGGGCAGATCTACCTACAGTCCTAAAACATAGTATATCTACTATCCAATGGTGGCACTAGATGAAATGAGATCTCTGAATTTTGAAAGGGTTGATCTTTGATATTCATTTTGTATAAAGTTACACAAAATATGTTGAATGCCAACCTCTCACATTGAAAGCCATAAATAATCAACTGTTTGGAGAGAAAACAATTTGCCAGCACCACTCATTTTCATGAAATAGCTTGCATCATTGCACTTATCCTCATGATTCTGTCAGTATTATAATCTTCTTGCTCTAGATAGGTACCCCAGAAGGCTCATTTTACTGTACTGGTACTTCATAAAAGATAGATTAAATTGTAGAGTATAAGTGTTAACAATTCTCACCATTCTGCAAAGTGACAATTTGTTTAGCCATAACAAATTGTATAATGCATCATAGTTGGTTAACATATTAATAGGGAGCTTAGGACACTTTACCCCATGTGATGCAAAGTAAAGCCCCAGAATTAACAAAAGAGCCCCTTTAAAAATGATTTCTCCTCATATGGCACTGTGCAAAACATAATTCAGTTTGTTCCTTTACATTAGACTTGAAAATAGCCCCTGCAAATGATTTGAACTATTTTTTTCTCTGAACAATCATTGTAATGTTTACACAACATATCGTACAGTTCTATCTCTTCAGATCTTAATCTTATCTTTTTAAATGTTATTGACTTGAATTTTTATGATTAAATTATGTTACTCATGTAATGGAAAAAAAGAAAACCAACCTCCAAGGCAAAGTGAATTAGGATATACTGGTTCGAAGTTCAATGTACAGTTCATGTAGCTAGTTCAGTCAATTTATTTACCGGGACAAAAACTGGGTTGTGAATTAGCCAGAGTACAGTCAATCTGTTGATTAAATTGGGTTGAGAAGACACACCTACTGCATTTAATTTAGTCTGCCCCCCCCCCCCCCCCATAAAGGCGGAAAGCCGTTCATGTTTTTGACTATGCCTATTTCCTGGCTGCGCTGCTACTCTGACTCAGGCTGCCAGAGCTCATCCACCTTATTTTGGCAAATAATTGTGAATATCCTTTCCTGAGTGAGATGAATGGGCCCGATGATTGATGGTGAGCGTTGGGTGGCCGCGGTGGGACCCCGTAGTCACCACTGGAGTCAATCAAAAGGGGCCCCCCAGACAGCTGTAGACTCAGTAAGTTAGGACCCCCATTTAAAGATTGTCCGTCCCTTTTGCAAGCTTAAAATTTGAAATCGTCGATCACGATCGCAAATTGAAGAAAGTGTGCTTCAAGACCATTTCTAAGAATATAGCATGTTGAAGCTTTCTGTATATGTAAAAAATTCAGCCGTTAAATTTCAAACCGACTTTTTTTGTACTACGAAAAAAGTATTAGTCTTTGTTACAGTATCTAAGCGGTTATTATGCATGTGTGAAATCTTGATTTTATGAGTAATTACCAAACTTTGGAGATGATTCCTTCTCTAGAATATTTTTTTTTCATAATGCGTTTTATAATTTAATAAACAGATTAATCAATAAAGCAGATATTTTAACACAAACTGCTAAGAGCCTGAGGTAAAGACTATTAATCAGACGTTGTTTAAGTGCATTATTTGAATTTTACACTAAGTATCAATTTCAAATTATGAATATACATCTTGCTAACATTTCTCTATATGTTTTGCTAATGTCTCGGTGGTTTTGTGGTGATCTGAAAAAGGGACGGGCTGTCTTTAATGCCAGGATCTTCTAAAAGAGGCTAGCTGTTAAGAAGTGCCAATGTTCATGTATTAAGTTTGTTCTGGCTTTGTTGTATTTGAGACTGTTTGTTTCTGCCCCTTTTTCTTTCTGTCAGGGCTCTTTACCCTTTTATAAACAAATCACGTACTGGTACAATTATGAAGTACAATAAATGCCCCTCCAGTATCCTACCACTGCGCAAGTGCATACAAGTATCTCACAAAACTATATAAGTATGTTGTACTAATCATATACAGTTGTGATTGAGTGTGATGAGGTGATGGTGTTGCACCATATTGCACTATAGGCAATGATGGGAAGACGTAACCCTTTCAGTACTGGCCAGCCAATGAAAGTACCATGTTAACTAAAACACAGTCCATTATCAATGGAACTAAGAGGGTTAATGTTATAGACTTGTGACTTACATAAGCATCAGCCATGGCCATATCCTTGAAACTGTCAAACTTCTGTCATACCGTACATGTATGATGTCATCTTGGCACTGTCAAGCATGGGAATCTGCATGGAGTGTGTATATTTACAGTTGAATCTAGGAAGCATTAGTGGGTTTTGGTCTGCTGAATTCCTGCCATTTCTGTCATCTCCTCCAAAATTCAAAGTGTACATAAATCCTTCAAGACAGAGCGTTTATAGAGGAGCCTGCTATGAACTCAGACAAGATCAGGGGCACAGGCCAAATCTAACGATGCATGAACTGTTTCTATAGTGCACGACCTACATGAATGCAGGATGCTTTAAATACCTTGTTCCTCACATTAAAAACAGTTCTTGCTTACCAGTATTTTTCTAGAGCCTGATCATTTGAAATCTGAGGCAACTTTAATTCTTGGCCATCTTTATAACATGTATTTCTTTTGAAGCTAAATCACTGTGTTCTGTATCCATAGCTGATACATTATAGTAGCGCCTTGCCATTGTGCAAAGATTATTTAAAGCTACGTTTTGTCCTAACGTTTTTTTCAATAAAAATCTGCACTACACATGAGAAATCATTTCTGTAAATAGGACTGGTTCAGCTGGCAGTACACATACTCCCTAAGCTGTGTGTTAAAGGGGAGTTAAAAGATCATAACTTTCTTATCCTTTGACAAATTTTCACCAAACCTTCACTAATATGTTTCTTTCATGTGTCTGTGTTTTATTAAAACCAACTTAATTTCAAGTTGAATTATCCCTTGAAGAATCTGAATGTCTAGTCTGGTTCACTTAGGCCGTTGTTTATCAACTTTTCAGAAATTTAAACGCGTTTCCAAATGCCTTTACGAACGCATTTCCCAATGCGTTTAAAAAAAACGGTGCGTTTATCAACTCAATTGCCCAAGTCGAAAACCGGCCTTGTCAACGAAAACACGTGGTTTAAAGCTGTTTCAAAACAGCTTTGCGTTAATCTCGCTTCTTTAAACGCGTTTCTGGCTCAAACACGTTTAGGATCGTACAAATTTGCGGGTTTCAAAACAGCTTTCCGAACCCCATAATCAAAACGCCTTTGCGTTTATCAACTCCCTGAAACGCATTAAAAGAAATTTAAACGGGTTTGGAAACCTTAATTCTACCAAAAAAAGAGTTGATAAACACGCCCTTAGTGTGTGACCAGTCACTGGCAGCCTGGCTTCAAGGAGGTTGGATATTTCTTATGAAACAAACTGAGTCTGGTGCTCACAAGACTAGTCTCCTCTTTTCTCTGTTCCTGTTTGAGTGAGACGAGAAGTAATGGAGAATGATTAGTCTACTGCAGCCAGACCCATTTATTGAATAGTGAAGATTATGTAATTATATATAGAAACTATGTACAGCCTGGGAGTAAGGCTAAGTCCCTAGCAGACTGCTCCTAGTCAGTAGCAGGAGTATTTCTTTTTTTTTACTGCTGTATGGCTGTCATCTCCTGGCAACCCTGCCTCCATCAATCCGTCAGAAGGGAGGTGTTCAGAGAGGTTGGCGATGAAACTGGAGCAGTGTTTATAAACCATTTTTAACTTACAGTGTAGAATAGAACCAGTGTTTTCCATCTGATTTTGGTAAAATTTGCTGGATGGCATATACTCTACACTGTACATTAGAACATTGATTACCTCAAGAAAAACTTCCATGTGAAAGCACAAGATCTTTGATGGATGAGGATGAACAAAAAATGACTTTCATCATGTCTTGATGAATGACCTGTAAGACTTTATTAATGTACATGTGGTGTTTATACCAGTTGTCATCAGATTGTAAAGCTGTAAAGTCATTATTATCATCAATTACCTTTTGCTACTCATACTAACAGCATATTAACGTATATAAATTTTTAGTTTTACTCTTAAGTGTGAATACCAGTTAGCTTTAGATTATAAGTTGTAAAATCATTATCATTATTCACCTATGTTACTCATACTCGAAGTACATCAGCTTATAGGCCTACTCAACACTTAAATGTTATCTTTTTGTATTGTTCTCCCTCTACCTTTTCCTTTGGCTATCAATACAGGTATTGAAGCAACCAAATCCACCTTGTGAGGCCAACTGTGTGACTGACATTGCCACAAGATGAGGACCACGGTGTTCATAGCTGTGATGGTGGCTGGTATCGCCTATGCAGTGGGTGTGACGGTCTTCTTTGAGTCCTGCAATGAGAACCAGTGCGTGTCCAGGGTGAGCAAGTGTCAGCTGATGGGGGCCTGTGGATGCACCCTGGAGAACTGCACCTGCTGTCTCAACTGCACCCTGTGCCTGGCCGAGCTGTGGGACGAATGCTGTGCATGCGTTAGTAAGTACTGGGAGCAGGGATGGAGGAATAGGGGGGGGGGGGGGGGGGCGCGAATGGATGGCGGGAGGGGGAGGGATACACCTGGAGAACTGCACCTATTGTCTCAACTGCACCCTGTGCCTGGCCGAGCTGTGGGACGAATGCTGTGCATGCGTTAGTAAGTACTGGTAGCAGGGGTAGATGGATGGAGAAATGGGGGGGGGGGGGGAGGGGGGTGAATGGATGGCGGGAGGGGAAGGGATGCACCTTGCTGCACAACCTGTGTCTTGGGGAGCTGTGGGGCCACTGGGGCGAGTGCTGCGCATATGTTAGTAAGTACTGGGAGCAGGGGTAGATGGATGGAGGGTTGGAGGTGTGTGGAGGGGTGAGATAGATAGGTGGATGGATGAATAGTTGGATGGATAGATGGATGGATGGATAGATCAGTGAATGGATGGATGAATTGATAGATAGGTAATTGGATGAAATGATGGATGGAGGAATGGAGGAATACCTAGAGGGGATAAGATGAGAAATCTGATCTCAAAAAAATATGTACAGTAAGCTAGGACAAATCGTATTGTGTAAGTTTTGTCCAAATGAAATGGAATCCTTAAGCTGTTTGAAAAAAATAGTTTGGTGATTGCGCTCCTCTCTGCTCTCCACCCCACAGACATGTGCAAGCCTCGCAACCTGTCCTCTACCAACGCGGCCAGCTACAGCACGGTGGGGGAGCTGCAGGGGGGCCACGAGTCTGGGGACTCCCTCTTCAGGGCCCTCACCCAGGGCAAGCCCATGCCTGAGAGCCACTGGACTGTAGACAGGGTCACTCCTGAGGAGGAGGGGGTCAATCTAGAGGGCCTCCTGGGGCTGGTGCCACAGCCCTCTGTGGAGAGCACTTCTGGTCAGTCCAATTGGAATCTTGGGATTTGGAATTTGAAGTTTTATTTGAAAAGTTAATCTAAAATTGAATTTGAATAATTAATTTAAAATTAAATTTGAAAAAGTAGTTTGAAATTCACTTTGAAAAGTTAATTTAAAATTTAATTTGAAAAGCTTATTTGACATTTATTTTTACAAGTTAATTTGTAATTTAATTTCAAAAGTCAATTTGACTTTTGATTTGAAATTTGATTTGAATGTGAATTTTAGATTTGAGATTTCATTTGAATTTTGATCCTGAGGTTTAGAAGTTGACATTTCATTTGAATGTGATTTTGAGATTTCAAATTTTATTTCAATTTGACAGTGAATATGAAGTTTAAGATGTGATTTGAATTTGAAATTTGAGTTTTGGAACCTAAAATTTGAGATGTTGTTTGCATTTTAAAGCGAGTATTGACCAAGAAACCATCTGTATAAATCTGCTTCATCCGCCGCTTCTTCCCTGCAGTATCATTGAGCACCAAAGTGAGCACAACGGCCGTCTCTCTGAACGAGACCCTGTCTGAGGACATGTGCACGGTGGCCTACGTCAAGACCTGCCTCGGCCTGGAGAAATGCACCAACGCATGCCAGCACATGGGCTCGGCCAAGTATCGGTGGTTCCATACGGGCTGCTGCGAGTGTATCGGCCGATCCTGCCTCAGCTTTGGCAAGAATAAAGCACTGTGTAGCGAGTGTCCCAACGATTAAGACGCCGGTCAGTCTTCTTTTTTTTTCGTTTGTAAGAATTTTATAAACTTGGACAATGACAAGCTATTTGTGCTATTGCCTTCAAAGGTGAGTTGTTTGTATTCAGTGAAAGTCATCACACACAACCAGTGATTGTAGCAACTCGCTCAATTGTTGCAAGAATGATTGGCTGTTTAGTGATTGTCCCAGCTATTAAGAAGCCGGTCAGTCGTTTGACTGTTCTTTTTTCCTTTGTAAGATATGTCAAAATTTGGACAATGACAGGCTTTTGTGCTTCATACATAAAGGTGAATTGGTTGTTCATACCCCATGAAACTCATCGCATGCATCAGACATAATTTCATATCGGTTGTACCTTCTCTCTTCTCTCTAAATTGTGAAAAAGTGAACATAAAGAAGTATGGACAATGTTTCTTTCCAAATTGACAAGTTAAAATTGTGTGCACTCCATAGAAGACTCTGTGACACATGAAATTGTGATATTGTTCTATCCCAATAATTTGGATAAGTGTAATTTGTGTTTTATGATAAGTTGAACAGAAAACTATCCGGTTTTCATTGAGAAGATTTTGTGTATTGACTTTCACCTTTTGTATGTGTGTAAATCGTATATTTTGGCCATCATTTCCTTTTGGCTAGGAGATGTTTGTTAGCGAATAATTTGAGGAATGGGACATTTCCTAGTAGTATTCAAGCACATTATTTTTAATTTTTCTTTACTGTTTTATGGCTCTTTTGTACTGTATTTCTCTTTCTTTCGCTGTAGTAAAATAAAAAATGAGTGTTGACAATTATTTCATTTTTTAAAGTTTGATATGCTATTTAATTTCAGCTTGTTCTCAAATGTTTTGTACATGTACTGTATATTAACCGTTTTGCTTATAACTTTTTGTAAAATGAATAAGTTTAGTTTAGAAGATATTTAAGATACCTTCTATCATGTACATATGTTATATATTTATTAGAAAATGTTTTAACATTAAGTCTGTGAATCAATTTTGTGGCTGAAGACCAGTTTGCATTCACTGTGTAATATGACTATGTTCTATGGTGCTTTTGCTATAGTGAGAGTATGAGGTTTTGTGTGAAGTTGTTAAAACTGATCAGTGATCAATAATGTAATTTTGAGAAACTTGCTACAAAATTAATCAAATTTAGAGTGAATTTGAAGTTCCTTATGTGGTTCATGTTCATGTTCACCACTTTTTGACATCCTTCTGAGTTCATGAGGCATATGTTTTGAAATGATAGCATACTGAATATGAAGAAAGTCACGACATAGTCATTCTTCAGATGTTGTACTCCAGGTGGCCTTTCTTTCACAACTGAGTATTCTAGTGGCGTTGGTTCTATCCCATCAGAGTACAGTTTTAGTTTGTTTTGTAGTTATTTCATATGTCACTCCTTGTATGACAGACAATCAACATGCAATGTTAATTTGGATAATTTGAACTATTACATGTTTTTGACTCTGCATCACTTCAATTTATGTGTGGATTTCATCTTGAAATCAGGCCATGGAAAGGGACATGGGATTATAGCACATGAATATGTACATGTATGTACTGTACAATCTGACTAAAAATGAGAATATAGGTAGATGTGGTAATGTACGTATGTAGTGTGCTGGGTTTCTGGCCGTTTCATTCTTTTCTTTGTCGCCTCGCCCAAACACAGAGTAAAGAGGAGCATGATTAAGTGGCTAGTTGTAAGAGTATTCAATGCTATTTTTTCAGTTTGTATTAGGAATGTCACACAGCATGTCAGCAGCCACTGGCAGCCTTAGCAGACTAGCCTGGCTTCAAGGCACTTTGACATTTCTGATCCAAACTGGTAAACAGAGTCTGATATTCTAAGACTAGTCACAGTATCACTCTCCTCATTTCTCAGTCTGGGGAGATGGAGAAGAAATTGAGAATGATTAGTCTACTGCTGCCAAACCTGTTTGTTGAATAGTTTGGTTTGGAAATGGCAGAGTCTGAAAGGCAGGTTAATGGAACGTTGTCCCAGGGGTTGATGTGTCAGGCAAGGCTGCCATACTGCCTACTTGGTTGGTCCACCCATCTGGCATAGATCCACAGCTCCCCAGAATACAGCTATGACTGTGGCTAACCCATTAACTCTCACTCCTACCCCCTTCACCTCCAGCCTCCATGCCTCTCGCCAGTCTTGATTTCTGGTGGCAGACGTCCACCATACCTCCCCAACATACAACCAGCTATGACTGTGGCTAACCCATTCACCCTCACTCCTACCCTCTCCTTCAGCCTCCACGCCTCTCGCCAGTCTTGATTTCTTGTGGCATACGTCCACCATACCTCCCCAACATACAACCAGCTATGACTGTGGCTAACCCATTCACCCTCACTCCTACCCTCTCCTTCAGCCTCCATGCCTCTCGCCAGTGGGCACATTCACAATGTCAAAATTGTGAAATATGGCAAGATGAAATGTGCTAGAGTCAATCAAAAGTAAAAAAAAATCTCTGAGCTTTGGCCAAAAGGCTTGATTGTAGTGTTGAGTCTCTCAAGGCCAATTGATGTGTAAATTCTGCCAAAATATACACATATTTGGCCATGGTAGTGACCAAGAGTCAACAGTAGAAACAGGTGAAGAGTGAGATGCAGAAACATATGCTGTGCATCGTTCAGAACTCTGGCAGCAAGGTTTAAATAGAACATTGAAGGGAAAATTGTACATCTGAGAGAATAAAACCAGCCTTGGACTCCCCTCTCCCATGACTCTTAAATATGTCAAGACCACTTGAGGTCCTCACTTTAAATAAACCTCTTTTATATGGTAAGAACAGAAATCATAGGGCTAAGAAGTTATGTGATGGTATTAACCTTGATAATTGCCCTATTATTCCAAGTCTGAGGGGAGCCATTTCTTACCATAAGTCCAGTGGCAAACAGGAATAGGAAAGCGGTAATGTGCCCCACATAAATGTCCCTCCCCATGGCCAGCAGAAAAAAAAAGAAGATAACTCATCACTTCCCAGGATAGTCAACATTGTTATTTTTTTCCCAAAGTATTTTTTTCTTCTTTTCTGTCTGGGATTTATGTTACTCATGGGCAGGCGCTGAAACTTAAGGTGCAAGAGTCAAGCCCCGCGTAATTGGACAATTTATGACGGAAGAGGCTGTTTGCTATAGTCATGCTATAGCTGATCATGGTGTTCAAAGATAAAGGGCAACATTTTGTTTGTATATCAATGACAGGTTTTTCCATGGTTGGGGAGAGAGGGATGTGCTGCTTGTGGGTTGGGTTGGGGGGGGGGGGGTGTAGAGGTAGGTGACACCAGTGATTGAAGGGGGGGGGGGTTGGGGGAGGGGGGAAAAGATGACTTTATAAGTCGTGGCAAACCGCAGATAGCTACCATTAAAAACAAAAGTCCCTCTCGTACATGTATGTATTATTCCTATTTGTTTAATTGTTTGTGGGAGGGGGGTTGATAAGATGTAAGGCATGTTTAACCGTTTCTTGTTATCCTAATGCTAACCTCACTTGGTCAGACTTTTGGTGGAACAGGACTAGAAATAGTTTTGGAAGGATATTCTATTTCTCATTTCGAGACAGGAATACTCATTATAATGTCTCATGCAACTCCCAGCCCATGATGTATCTAACACGTATCAAGCGTCTGTCATGCATCAAGCTGACTGTACATCGAAGTTGCACTCGGCAGCCAACACAGATTACCGCGTACAGATCTGTGCTTCAGCGTTAGCCAGAGAGCGAATGCCGCTACATGGCTAAACTGAATTACGGGGGCTGCGTTTGGCTTGCACTGGGCTTACAGCAGGCTTCGCTCCTGAACAACTGACTCTCTGTCAGCAGGGCTAGCTAGAGTGAACAGACGAGGGCAGCATTCATTGCCGTCGCGTATCAAAGCTAATTTGCGGATGAGACGTGATGAGAGAATATTTGATAAACCCACAAACAACAAGTTTAGCTTGGCAAGAGTTAGGCTGGTCTGACTCAGTCATAGGGAATATGGTGTGTGTTAAGGGATGGGGTGGGGTGTAGAGGGGTAGACAGTTTTTGTGGTGTATACAATATTCCCTATCATTTATGAGTACAGGGCCCTCTTAGCAGTTTTTGGCATGTTAGCACTCTTAATACCATGGGAACGATTCATAGGATACAAAACCAGTAGGCTTTCCATGGCTTGGTACTGAGAAGGTTAAACTTGGGTAGCTGCAAGTGCTTGCAAAAAAAAACCTTGCCCACCCCACCCCCTCCCTAACCCTGCACACACAATCTGGCACACAGACATGCTCAAACAGTTCCTTGGAAAAGTGTGTGACTTTGTAAGTTATCTTTGATAACCTTAGAGATTTTGTAATATTTTCTTGTAGTTACAGATCTAGGTGGGGTATTTCTGTCACAAACAAACTAACAGGGATGTGTTGAATTTCAAAGTACAAATACCCAGAACCCTTTACACTTTAGTCATATCTATGCCTCTGGAATATCAGTTAGCACCCAAGATTTGATTCAACACTCTGACATAAAATACGTTCTTGTGGCATGTGCATTTCTGGAATAAATTATTCTTACTGCTTTCCCCCAAAGTTGCATCTGTCTCTCCGACCTTGGGAGAAACAAAATAGAAGTTATTTTTTGTAATACAATTATGAATCGTCAAAACATGTGTCGGCAGCATCTGGGAAAATGTGTGTTTGATCAGAGTCGGATGTGACTTGGGGTGTGTGGTAAACATGGGAGGAATTAATATGTGAAGTTTTCACGCAAATGGTACAGTTAATAGTTAGGTAGCCACGGTTGTAGCGATGGAACATGGAACGCACAAGTGAATGCAGACAGTTACGATTGGAAGGGGCATCACTGAAGCATCTGCTCATGCTTAACCTATTAGATCAAGTCAGGGAAAGGCATGCAATACCTGATGACGATATCGCCACCGAGAAAGTATAACGATGTCACCAAAAGGAAAAACTGAAGCAAACGGAATCCAAAGTTGATCTTTTCCATTTTCTAAAGCCCATTCCTCATTAATCTAAAGTATAGAACCAGGTTGACTACACATTCTTGCATTAACATTATTTTGTAATATGTAACATGTGCAGTTCAGAGTGTTATTGAAGAATGTCTGTTTTGAGACCTATGGACCTGCTCCTATTAAAGGGGACCTCCAGTCCTAAAATAATGCTCTCAATAGAAGCAGTAAAATCTGAGAAGCAGAGCAAAACTAGTTTGGTGAAAATCGGACAACTAATAAGAAAATTATGAATGTTTTATTGATATTTGCCTCCTGGAAATGTCAATGTTGGTAACTTAGTATCTTTAAAACATTTATAGCTTTCTTATTAGTTATCCAATTTTCCTGAATGTACATCTATGTGTATTCTGCTTCACACATTTTCTGTTTTTACTAAAAAAAATACCTGATTTTTTAACAGGAGTTCCCCTTTAAGTACAATCTGAAATGATATGCATTTTTTGAGGAAATGCCAGAGTAGTGGAAATGAGGGGGTAATTTAAAGAGTGGGGGTCCCCTTGTAGAATTGTTGCACCTGTTGATAACAGGGAAGGACTCTCTGGTAGCCAGCCAAAATGAGATTTATTGAGTTATGGTTTTGCAAGCAGTTCAGAGAACTTTGTGCTTGGCACTTCCTGCCAACCACAGCTCACAATATGAGGAGGGACGTTGATTAACCTTTCGTCTGACTGGCAAATACTGGTATGTCATCGTGTGTATTACTTGTGTATGATGCTCTGATGGCATGTTAGGGGTTAAGCCTTTCCCCACTCTCCAGTTTCACTGGTAGTACTGTATCTGTGGTGTATTCTTATACCATTTGGGAGAGGGGGGCCTTTGTATATGTTTATACACCAAGGTTTTAGAAGAGGTGACATTGGGATTGGAGTAGGAGTACACCACTGCTGTTATAGTAGAGAGAGTGGAAACAGCCCCTCCATCTTTGTCTTCATATAAATAGATCATAGAGGAAAATTGAGATTTATTTACAAGGACTAGTATTCATGCCAAATGACATGAAATGAACACTCTAAGACATGTCTTATATTACACCTTCTTTTTACATAGTGACTGTTTTGTTCTTTGCATGGACTGTTATGTGCATTGGAGGGTAGGGGTGGGGGTGGGGGGCTAAATTGCCCTGAAACCCGCATACAATGGCTTCAGTTTTGTCAGTTTTGTGGATATGAAACGAGCCAGCCTAGATTATTCATTTCCTAATTTTGATTCTCCTCACTCAGAATTTTGTTTTGCATTTGGGAGGAATCAAGGAGCAGGCAAGGAGAGAGCAAGCAAGCTCAGTACCCCATATTGCATCGCCTGGTCGTGACGTACGTACATACACAGATACTTAGTGCAATAGATTCTGCCCTCCAGTCCAGGCCAGTCTGTTCACCCTAGTTGGACATAAAGCCTACAAATCCACATATCAATTTCCCCTTGATCAGACCTAGCACATAACCAAAGACAATCTTACTGCTTAGATCATCTGAGAATTCACGTTGAGGAAATGGTCCCCTTGGCATTCAACCATGAAAGTAGATATAGTTGTAGTTTAACGGTATGTTGAATGTATAAGGCCAATGTTTGTCCTTTGTAGCGGAATGCCTAGCTGCCGTGTTTGTTGATGGTTGCTTCCCCTCATCAGGAAGATTGTGTTGACAGGTCTTATTAGAAGCACATGGCTGCAGGATTCATTATGGGCAGATGGGACCCCACAGTGCGGGGAGGGTGCAGGGACGGGGTTGCAAACCCCAGGAAGAGGGGTGAAAACCCAGAAAGAGGGGCGCAAATCAAGGTAGAGGGGTACAAACCCAGGAAGAGGGGTACAAACCCCAGGAATAGGGGTACAACTCAATGGAGAAGGGTGCAAACCCCAAGAAGAGGGGTGCAAACAGAGGAAGAGGAGTGCAAACCCCAATACAAGAAGAGAGATGAAAACCAAGGAAGAGGAGTACAATTAACCCCTGGAAAAGGGGTATAACTCAATGAAAGGTGTGGCAACCCCCATATAGAGGGGTGAAAACCCAGTAAGAGTGATACAACAACCTCCAGGAAGAGTGGACTAAACCCAACGAAGAGAGGGCTGAAAAGACAGCAAGAGAGGTGAGAACCCCAGTTTCAAAGGTGCAAACCCCAAGAAGAGACTTGATAAGACAGAATAGGGGACTTGGGGATACAACCCATGGAAGAAGGGTGCAAAACACCAGGACCACTGACAAAATATTGAATGCTCCAAGTTGTATTATCGTGAACATTCCCAGGCTGCATCCACTATCAACAATCTTGTTAATATCAGTGCAGACACAACCTTCAGGAAATTATCAATATTTGAGAAAAGCACATTTCTGGATATGTGTACATAAGCGCCATTTACACTGTCCAGGAAAAAACATGATTTTTCTCATATCGCGATCTTTGGGTGTAAGTCGTAAGGCAACTTTGACCTTTTTCACCCTTGGATGAAAGTTGCCGAGCAACTTACACACAAAGATCATGATCTTAGTACACTCACAGTTTTTGCTGGACAGTGTAAATGGCGCTATTGTCATCTCTAGCCCAGTATCATTCCAAGCCTTCTATTTTAGGTGTGACCAGCAGGGTTTGATGGAATTCGTTAAGTACATCAAGGGGTAAATTATCTGAGGTGTGGAGAGAAGTGAAGGTGTGGGAGGAGGTATTTCTAAACCATCTGGCTCCAGAGATGAAATGTGGAGATGAAGATGCCTCCTTCCTTCTGGCATGACTTAGCTAAAGAAGAGTAGGTAAGCGTGAGTGATACAGATAGAGATGATGGGGAAGATAATACTGGACTGCACATCTTTCTTTAACTCTAGGAAAAACTCTCATGCTTGCTCCCCGTATCCCCCTCCCCACACCTCTACCCCCACCCACCATACTGTATTGGTAATAATGTATACCCCTCCCCCCCCCCCCCCCTTTCAGCCTTCAGTACTGGTGATGGGGTCCCTGTGGGATTGTAAATAATTTAATATCTCATGTATACCACGAAAAAGCCAGTTTCACAAACAACACACATACATGTATACAATGATGTCATAGACTAAGATGCAAAGGTGAGATCTGTCCCTTTTCTTCATGTGGTTTGTGAGATGACTGTGTTCCTGAAATGATGATAAAGCATGATAAACAAAATGTGAGTATGAATGATGGATTTATGATCAACATGTCTTTCCTCCTGTTGTCCTCGTCTTGTGTCCAGACAAAGAGAAAAATATCTCTACAAAAGCAAGCTTGATTGAGTTTGACATGCTGTGATGGTGGCTGGAGATAACATGTCAGTGTTTGCAAGGTGCTCACCAGTAAGAACTCTGCTTAATCATCTTCCTTTTCACAACCGACATTATAGAGCAGGGCTCCATCTTAGAAAGAGTCACAATCGATCTTAACCGACGGCAAGTTGAATCCTGTATCTGTCATCTACAGAAGTATGATTGATATGGGATACTGAAGTTCTTCATATTCAAGTACTGTCACTATCATCTATGTGTAACAGGCATGTGTAGGCCTACTGGTATTTACCATTTGATCAATTTTTGTAAGAGTCGCTTGTCCTAGATACCAACCTTGACACTGATTAGCCAAGACTAGTGGTCCATATTTGCCTTATTTCAATTAATAGTCATATAACATACCTACGGGGGAATATTCATTGTCTATGTGGACTATTTTTTTTAATGCATAGCATGTCATCTCTCCACTCGGTCGTGCAAGCAAAGGGATGTTAATGATGAATGGAAGGAATGCTATTAGGATGTAGATATACTCTGTGTCATCCTTTCCCCTTTAGATGTCATTAGGTTGTTTGTCAGTTTTGAAGGCTGAGTGTATGTGTTTGTTTGTGAGTGTGTGTGGTGTGTGCGCGCGAGTATGGGGGGGGGGGCGTACCCATTATTTGACAACATATGAAACATTCATGAAACCTTACTAGCCTAGTTACTTCCCCAAAATGCATGTAGCTGAATGTATTTAAGCCACTAACTAGGCTTAGTAAGGTTGCATGAAAGTGGCCCCTGAGGGCTACATATCAGTCATAGTCGACGCGGTACGTGGATTTTCTCACATGGTGTCTTTAACAAATCATGATGGATGTTTTACGTAATGTATTTACATGTATGTATGAATACAATTGGTCAATTGCATCTCATTCATCAGTTATGCAAATTGGAGAATTCTTACATAATGGTGTTTCATAATGCATAGCTAATTTGCATTACAAGTAATAAACCCACCTCGATCTGTCTGAATTGCAATTCAGTAGTGTGTATTGGGAAATGTCATTGCATATTTTCAGTATTCCCATGTATGTATGATTACAATAAGACAATTACATGTCATTCTTAAGTGATGTAAATGGCGAAATTTTGCTTGAAGTTTCAAATGATAATGGTGTTTCATAGTGCATAGCTAACTTGCATTACACATTATAAACTCACTGAGATCGACACATACAGCTAATCTGAATTGTGTTTTACTATGTTGTACATATTGACTGCCCTGTAGGATAGTTGTGAGGAAGATAAATACAAAGATTATGTTTTATTTTTTGTACGTTTCTCAGTGCTACCTTTACCTTGAAATTCAGTTTTCATTTTGGAGCCAATTTTTCTTACTTTCATAAACGGTTCAAAAATAAATCTTTCACATAAAAAAATACACTGAATGATATAGGAGAATATTTAGATGTTCTGTGTAGTCCTAGTCAGTCATCAGGTATGAACCAAAGTGAACAGGTAAATGTTATTGTTCTGCTAGACAATGTTTTTATAACTTGTTGTATTATTTTTTATAGCATAATATTGCCTTTTCTAAGAGATCCAGCATGTTCTGTTTTTATATAAAAAAGAAAGGATAATTCAAAATCAGGCTCTTTACATGTATCAACATTTATGCAAGAACACTTATGTATTAAAATATTTGTTGTATGGTGCCTTTTTCACGTTTGAATTCTCCAATAACCAACTTCTGCAGTAATGTATGTGGTAAAAATTGTTGGTTGTAAACCAAAAGGTCATTAGGTCAGTAGTTTGGGGCATGACGTCATTGTAAACTTTGATTTTTTTCTAAATGATGGTACCCTAGTTTAAGAATGACTTCTCACAAGTATTTGAAATGGTCACTTTGTCTTTTTAACTATGGGAAATTTTTGATGCAAATACAGATCAGTTTTATTCCACTCAAGATTGTTTGGTTTAAGAATGACTTCTCACAAGTATTTGAAATGATCACTTTGTCTTTTTAACTATGGGAAATTTTGATGCAAATACAGATCAGTTTTATTCCACTCAAGTTTGTTATCTGAAAACGACAATGTTGATTTGATGACCTTTTGGTATTCAATATTATGCCATATTTTTGTAAAAAATAAAAATGAAGAAATCAGTACAATGGTGTTTATTTAAAAGGTGAAATAAAACATTTGTGAATGTTTTATATTAAAGATTTATCGTGTGTAGGTGTTTTCTTTCATTGATCTGACCTATGTCTTGAAGAAACTTCTTTGGCAAGACATCTTATCCACTTTGCTATTCTCCACCCTGGGGTTTTCACCATTCTTTGAGTCATGGTTTAAGGGAATAAACTGTACTGGGAAGACAAAAAAAGCCTTCAAAAGGTGATCGTGAGCAATCTTCTTGCCAATGGTCTTAAATGCATGTACTGTCCATTTTAGAAATTTGCTGAAAGTTATTTGCCCTCAAATCATCCACATTTGGAATAATCAGTGATTAAATCACAAATCCTCAAAATGTTCGGGACGAACAATTTGTTTAGCACGGTTTAATCACTGATTACTCCAAATGTGAATCATTGGAATGGACAATACATACATGAATTTAAGATCATTGCCAAGAAGATTGCTCACGATAACCTTTTGAATTTTTTTTTTTGTCTCCCCAGTACAGTATATGCCCTTTAAAGACAGCCCGTCACTTTTTCAGATCACCACAAAACCATCGAAACATTGGCAAACATATAGAGAAGTGTTAGCAAGCTGTATATTTATAATTTGAAACTGATGCGTAGTGTGAAATTCAAATAATGCACGTAAACAACGTCTGATTAATAGTCTTTCTGCTTTATTGATTAATCTGTTTATTAAATTATGAAACGCATTATGAAAAAATTGTTCTTTAGAAGGAATCATCTCCAAAGTTTGGTAATTATTCATAAAATTAGGATTTCACACATGCATAATGCCCACATAGATACTGTAACAAAGACCAATACTTTTTCGTAGTATGAAAAAAGTCGGTTTGAAATTTAACGGCTGAAATTTTTTTACATGTACAGAAAGCTTTAACATGCTTTATTCATAGAAGTGGTCTTGAATCACACTTTCTTCAATTTACGATCGTGATAGACGATTTCAAATTTTAAGCTTGCAAAAGGGACGGACAATCTTCAAAGGTAAAGGGTAGTAGTGGTATATACTACAGGTCCCATAATCAGTGGAGTGACGCTCTCCCACGAACATGTGTCCCATTCTTCTTTGATTTCAGGAAGGAATCGTCTCAAAATTATAAAAAAAACTTTCAAATTAAACAAAATCCGGACCCTGTGATATGGAAGAATGGTTCTTACATGATCACGGTCCGTAATCACTACCACCCCTATTGCCCTACCCCATCCATACCTTTAAAGGGATAGTTCACCCTGAAAGTTGGTTGCAATAAAAGCAGACACACAAAAGAAACATATAACTGAAGGTTTGATGGAAATCCGTCCAGGATAAGAAAGTTATGATTGTTAACAGTTTTAATTTTGTGACGCCACGTTCTGATCCTTTCACAGAGTTTCGTCAAACCTTCGCTTTTATATTTCTTTCATGTTTCTGCTTTTACTAAAAACAACTTTATTTCAGGGTGAACTATCCCTTTAATAAGTTGAGTGACAATGTCAATGGCATTGAGATGTGTCAGTGTAGAAAGCTAGTACTTTAGGGAGTGAGAATGGGGGAGGGGTGCAGCGGTATATAAGAGCCACACCCTTAGTGTGTTGGTTCGTAACCTAAGTGATGGATTGTGCAATGACAGCCAAGACCCCATACGTTTCCCTCGTGTCGCCTGAGATGGGAAGGGGTGGTTGAGATGTGCGAGTGCTTGTGAGTGTATGTATGTCTCTGTATTTGTCAAACGGTCACATATGATTTAAAACAAACCTAGGATCCTTGGTGGGGTTTTCCCCACCTCTTCGTCTACGTGAAGGAGGAGGAGGAGGAGAGGAAGAGAGGAAGAGAGGAAGAGAGGAAGAAGAAGAAAAAGAAGAAGAAGAAGAAGAAGAAGAAGAAGAAGAAGAAGAAGAAGAAGAAGAAGAAGAAGAAGAAGAAGAAGAAGAAGAAGAAGAAGAAGAAGAAGAAGAAGAAGAAGAAGAAGAGTTAGAGAGAGAGTTAGCGTTAGATCGGAAGAGGAAGATAAAGAGAAAGAGGAAGAAGAAGGAAAAGAAGAGAGAAACGGTGATTATGTGTGAGAGAGAAAGAGTATGTATGTGTGTGCGTGTGTTGGGTTGGTTCATAAACACAATACTTGAAACTCTCAAAACCCTCTTAATTACGGAACTAAATGAAGCGTGCCAGAATATGAGTAGATGGTGGTGTACCATCTAGGTATACATGTGTCACGAGAGAGTTAATTCCCGACCAGATAGCCGACACGTCGAGCCCGGGAGCGGGAAAGTGAGGAGGACAGAGGGGCGCGCACACACGTCACTTTCACTCCTCTGCTGCCCCCTTCAAACCCCCCTTCCACAGGTGACATCCCAGCGTCATACATACACACACACACACACACACACACACACACACACACACACACACACACACACACACACACACACACACACACACACACACACACACACACAAGACAACTCCTGAACTTAGGCGACTTCTATAATCCGTGATTTTAATGTGCTATGTCAGGCAAGGACGGCGCGGGCAGGGCTGCCAGTGCCCACCTGTTTAAAGCCCGCCTTTGTCCCGCCAAGGGCGTGTGCTCATAAGCCCGATTTCCTTGACTGCAGAAACGAGATGTTTCCTGATATTCTTCATTTGAACTTGCGTTATCCATGAGTTCCTGGAAACTCCTAGGAGTAACCTACAATCCCCACGACCATGACACATAAGATACCTCAATAATTATGTGTGATTTTCAAAATATTTGATTGGCATGGTTTTGATCAAATCTGAAATCCAAAATGTTTTATTTTTTTTTACATTGTACATTGTCACCACTCACGATTCAGTCGTTCGGCTGCAAAGATGAGAAATGAAGTGAGAATAACGTATATAACCACAACCTTCACGAAGTGGAGAGTAAGTTATACACTTTTGCCATCGTGTATCAAGGCGCAAGTTGGTTTCTTTGAAGACTTACATATTTTCTGATTGGCTAGTGTCCCCAACACGATTCTGACATTGAGGACACCGCGGTGGTGCCGATACACACTTCCTTCTTTCAACATTCTTGCAAGGAGGTATATTACTCAACTTAGCTTCATGTTTCATTCCTCGCACCTCCTTGCGTTATAGTACTCGGCTGGGAATGCATGTAATGTTCATTCGTTGCCAAACATACTGTCGCACCGCACAAGATGTTTTATCTTTCTTGATAAAATATAATAGTTATTTGTTTTAGTACTCAAGTGTCTTTGTCTTCTACCTAAAAAGATATATATTGTATTCATGTTTGTACTACATGTATTAAAACAGACTGGTCGTTTTTAATATGTTATTGCCATGAGGGACCTGACTTTAACAAGCTATGCTTTCATAAGGTCTCCTCGTCTTTCTATCTTCTCTCTGATGCAACATTTAAACTTGTTCCATATTACTGTTTCTTTATGTACACTGTCACTCGTTGTTAATCTGTAAAATTGTATCTGAAGAAAGACAAATAAACTTGAAACTTGAAACTTGAAATAATATGCATTGATGGATAATGTTGTTTCCGTTTCTTAAAAGATTAACTCCGCACTATTTTTTATGTGATACCCCGTACCATTGATCTGCTACATACTTATCATCGAATGATTATAGATCGATCGGTCCCAGGTTGGGTCGTTGTTTTGTTCTGAAAAGAAGTAAATTACCTAAGACTATATAGTAACATCTTATCATGTACATGTATACGGACTCTCTGAATATAGTTGTTATCTTGGTCGAGTCGATGATGTTTTCCCCTTAATAGCAGTAAAACGAGAATGAAATGAACATTTGAAATGAAAGCGAAAGGAATGTGTGATAAATGCAACGATTGTGCTCTGTAGCCAATCATGTGCTCCTGACAGCAGCGACGCTGTATGGTGATGAAATGCAGAGAACCATCAAACGTCAATGTCAGATCGTTCGGAATCACAGAAAGGACATACACACAGACATATTGTGGCGAGACAGAGACAAACGAGGGAACCAACTGCGGAGTGATTCAAACAATCGCATTCCTTTCATTCCTTGATCAGTTTCAAATCATTCTGGGTAAGAAAACATGTCCCGCGGAGTCGGGCTCCTCATCGCTCACAATGGAAGCCATCTGTACCGCCGAACCCCCATCTCAGCCAACCGCTCTCGACGCGATGTGACGCCGTTAAAAAGAGAAGTTTAAAAACATTGTTTCACTCTTGACGCGCCATTGAGACATGTTTTGCACTGGTGCACACATCATCCTCATAGGGACAGTAAGGAGTCTGGCAGAAAAGGAGTTAAGATGCACGAAGTAAAAAAAAAATAAATAGATAGGCAGTATTTCTTCCTGTGCGAAGAATTCCGAACAAGCAGGCACGTACGCGGGCTAGTTGTGGCTGTGAATGTCTGTGGTGGAAACGTAGTACGAGGAAATCCAAAAATAATGTTGCGGCAGAGACTTACCATAGCTAACAAGAGAACAAGGAAACACGGGCGTTCTTCATTCTTTTCTTGTAAAGGTGGTGTCGCACTCTTGAAGGTCAAAAAATGAAATTGTACAAATACAATGGAACAAACACATAATGACATCGATATTAATTACTTTTGTTGACAGAAACTATACACACTACCTAGGATGGGGAAAGATAAAAAAAAAAAGTGCTGGGATTGGGGCGGGGGCGGGGGGGGGGGGGGCGCATGTACTGTCGCCAAGCTGAATTATTTTGATCGAGTCCATGCTGTGGTGAGTTGATGGAGAAAAACACAGATAAAGGAAGTTCGGCAAATTTTAGTGTGCGCGCGCAGCTTGGATCCAGTTCTACAGTTCATTTAATAAGAAACTCAATAAATTGGGCTTAATATAATAAAATGTTCTACACATAATTGATTACCTAAATCAAAAGCAAATTGTGTAATGTCGAATGTCATCTACTAACTCAATGGTTAAACCAAACGATACGATAGATATAATTCAATGTAACTGATAAACGATGGTAAATGATACATTTCGTAATTTTAAAACTATTTTTACCCTTTTTTATCGGTCAGGGACAGTTTTGCGGACAAAGTGACGAGGTTGTCCTTGCGTGATCGTCACGGGAGGTTGAAAATCCAAAAATAGACAAGAGATGAAAAAAATCATGGAGGAAAGGTTCAGACAGCAATGATGCGCAGTTTTCCTAAACAAACACAAAGTCATGAACATTTTATTCCATCCAGTGAAATGTGGTCTGGATTATGTAGCAGACATCCGGTTGACATTTATGATTAGGCATACATTCGTCAATATTTCACCGGAGACGTTGGTCAGTTTTGACAGCTCAGAACCTCACTCTCGAAAAGTCATACGGTTTCCATCTTAGACACAACACGATTGATTAGAAAAATGAAAAAGGCAGATTCACTCACATTAAACAGAAGTTCGCTGCGAGGATAATGAGTTTCATACCTCTGAAAAGGCTTGTTATGGTTATGCTCCTTATTTAAGTTTTTTATGTATTATGTGCTTAAAATGTACAATACACCAACAGGCTTTTCCTGGCTCCACATGGAGAGTCGTGCTGAACAGCAGCAATTAAAAAATCCCAAACTTAAAGACAGGTTGTCCCATATACAAAATCATCAAACTCGGCAGGAATCAGCAGTCTAACCTAACAATAACGTGCATGGAATTTCACAGTCATGGCTTCTCAAACATTTTCAGAAAAGGTGAAAAACTATCCGTGTTCACGTTTCAACCGCAGCCAGCATAAAATACATTCACAATCGTATTGTCCCTCTCAGCGCGCGATTCGGGCATTGGTCCCATTGAACGCATGCACTGTGCGGATCGACGCGGATCAGAGCGCACAGCCGTCTCCGGTCTCTGGGCTACAGGTTTCGGACGACCTGCCCAAAACCTCTTTAAAATTTCTGATAGCTATAATTTTGCTTAATGCTTCGAGCTCTAAGTTCTAATACAATAAGTATCTCCTTCCATTTTCCGTGTGTTTTCCTTTTTTTTTCCTTTATTATTTTTTATTATTTTTTTTTTTTCACAAAATGTATTTTTATTGAACCGCAAAACGGACACCCTGTCTTTAAGCCCCCGTCACACTTATTCAGAATCAGCAGGAATCAAGCAGAATCAGCCGGAATGAAAATTTTTAAAAATTCGAGCCACATTCGGGAGGGAATTTCGAATTGAGCTACATATGTAATAATGCCGTCGAATACTTAGAATGTCCTTCGAACCCTTCTCGAAAGATTCTTGCACATTCCGGGTTTATTGGATCTCGAATGCAGCTCGATTGTAGTTTGAACACAGTAGGAATATTTAGAATGCAGTTAGAATGCAGTCAGAATATTTGGAATGCAGTCAGAGTGCTGTTGGACTGCACTTCGAATGCCGTTCGATATTTTTCCAGTTCGAATGCACCTCGAAAGTTTTGAGCATGAGCAAAACATTCAGGCCGGACACAAGAATGTACCCGAATATTTGGAATGCACTCAGAATGCAGTCAGAATGCACTTCGAATACATGTATCTAGGAATGTGCCAAGAATATTCATTCTGACGGCATTCCGGCTTATTCCGCCTCTAGTGTGACTAGGGTATAAGCCATAACTTGACCATGCTGGTAGTGTCACCAAAGCGCAAGATAAAACATATCACTTTTTCTTGTAGCCTTACTTAATCAAAAAAGGAAAAGAAAAGAAGAAGAAAACCAGCGCTTCATAGCTCAACTTTGATGATCTACAACGGACGTATGAAATGTCTTGACGCGCTTTGCGATTAGTACACACCCTTCTTCGGTTGGGTTTTGAATGTTCGATGTCAACCAGCCACCCCTTTAACCTACACACGTACCTGGCTTTAGTCGGGCTTGAATGTTTGAATTCAACAAGCCGCCCCTTTAACCTACAAATGTTTCATCACTCCCGTCTGTAAACTTGGCATGCAGTCCCCAGCCACTGTCTAAATATGTCCTTGGAATTCATCAAACCCTGACAGGCAGCAATAACAATGTCGGAGTCGCCTTCCTCCAGATTGCATCTTCCTCTATCATACTCTCATCCGGAGTCGTGCCCTTCGTTTCCCCTCTCTGTTGCATTATTTGTACCCCCTCCCCACCCCCTCCCTCACCCCTCCTCCCTCCATCCCGGCCGCCACCTCCCAACCGTCTATTCCGAGCCCAACTCCCACCCTTCTCTCCTCCCTACCCCTCAGCTCTCTGTCTGCGTGTGTCTCTTTCCTTTTCTGCCCCTTTCTCTATCTTTTTCTCTGTCTGTCTGTCTGTCTGTTTATCTGTCTGTCGGTATGCTTGATTGTTTGCCTGTCTGTCTCCCTGAAAGCGCACATAATAGGGGGCGACAGGCCCAATCTTATTTCTTTCCGCAAAAATGTTGTAATCATGGGTGGGAAATCATTTTTAGTGGATCAATAAAATCCAAATTGGAAGTTTATCCAAAACGATGATGTGCGCCATTGATGTGTTTTTGCACGCGAGTAACACGCAGAAACCTCATAAAGCAACACACTTTGGGTTAAGGAAAATTGGGATCTAAACACAGCACTTCCTTGTGAATTACAAGGGAGACGACCTCAGTATCTTACTCGCAAGGACGGGGGAGGAGTCGAGAGGGCAAGTCAGTGAAAGTGCAATAGCCTCACGACGGCCTAATTTCTCTAATTTGCCTCGTAATTCATGGATTCACGTTGGGCTGACAAAGCGTCATAGACTCGTCCTACTATGGGGGAAATATTTGCGGCCGTCTCTACGCATGATCATAATATTCAAGACAAGAGCGCCTCTTGTTCATCGTCACGTGACCTCATTATCTCTTTAAGGAACGTTCACACAGACGAACGCGCATGCGCGATTTGCCGCTGTCGCTTCCCAACATTAAAGGGATAGTTCATCCTGACAATAAGTTGGTCTTAACAAAAGCAGGACCATGAAAAAACTTAGTGAAGGTTTTATGAAAGTCCGTCAAAGGATAGGAAAGTTAAGATTGTTTGAAGTTTTGATGTTGTGACGTCACGTAAGAGATGCTGTCCCGTACTGATTTGTTTTAAAATGTCGATTTGATCAAAGGATATGCATTATTTTATCTGTGCATTTAATGCATCATTAGAAACACGTATTTTCATACAACCCGCTATGAGAAAAATGTTCCTTCATCAAAAACAGGAAAAGTTCAATTTATACACAACATATAAGAAAGCACCTCGTATGTGACGATGTTTCTTATCCTTTTACGGATTTTCGTCAAACCTTGAATATTTCGGCTTTTATTGAAACCAAGTTAACTTAAGGGTGGATTACCTCTTTATGAACTCTTACCTGCCTGACCTCTGTGTGAGGGGGAAGGAAGGGAAGAGGGCTTAGTCTTTATTGCGAGACTTAGCTGTGTAGAGAATCAGTTGTGTCCTTATACCCCACAGCCTAGAATCTAGGCTACAGCCGAGAGAGCTTTACACGCGTAACGGGCGGCTGCAGGAGCGACAAAGAGTGTCCGATTATCCTAACTTCCTCCGGGAGTAGGGCCTACCAACTTCGTTTCCATCCTGCGAATAATAATGTACGTCTTCCTCATAATCATCAAAATACTCTCATTAAAAATGAATGATTAATTAGATACTCAATAATACTCTCGATGACACATCTTTCCTGCCAAGTGATTAAGAGTCGGTTGAAGTACATTTTTTATTAAAACCTTGGCTGTCATAATTATGTTCGGCTCAGAGAATGCTCTCATTAAATGATTAAGTGCAAACAAAATATTTCCGCCGAAAAATCTTTCCTGCCAATTGTTAAAAGTCGGCTGTAGTACTTTTTCTCCAACGATCTTCTACGAACAGTATAGCTGTATATCACTCAGATAGTACGTTGAATTAAGGTCCCGTGTATAGAGGGACCACACTCCCTACCACTTAAATGGATAGTTCACCTTGAAATAATTTTTGTTTCAATAAAAGCAGACACACAAAAGAAACATATTACTGAAGGTTTGATGAAAGTCCGTCAAAGGATAAACAATGATCTTTTAAAGTGTTAATTTTGTGATGTCACGTGCGAGGTGCTCTCCCATGTTTTGTATATTTATATATTTTTTTTAAATGTGCATTTTCTAATAAAGACATCCTTTTACCTGTGCATTTGATACATCATTAGAAATACGTTTTTACACACATACCTGGATGTTAACAAATGATTCCGGTGTCAAAAACACAAAAGGAGCAATTCATGGAATTATACTGCACACAACATTATGGGAGAGCACCTCGCATAATGTCACAAAATCAAAACTTTGACGGATTTTCGTCAAACCTTCACTAATATATTTCATTCACGTTTCTGCTTTTATTAAAACCAAGTTACCAACTAACAGGGTGAACTATTTCTGAAAGAGCAGGGTGAAAATCCGATGGAGTGGCCAGAAGGCCTACATTCCCAAACGGGTGAGAGATAACCGACCCTTCTTGGATCAACCACGAAGGCTATTTAGACTACTAGCGGTATCAAACATACATCAAAGCAGAAATGGGGAAGAAAGAAAATTGACAAAATTTCGTCAAAGGCTAACAGAGTTATGAATTGTCAGTTCTTGTGACGTCATTTGCGAGCTAGCCTGCTGGTAGACAGGAATAACCGTCTCATTCGGGGCATTCTTTAATCGAAATTATATTTTTGGACATGGCGTTCAGAGAAGCCAGATGTAATCTCAGCGGATCCAACGTCCTACAGAGACTGATTTTTCGGTCTAGTCTGTTGGAAGAGTTTTTTTTTAATGGTTTTTTCCTTCATTGAATGACGAAAAGGGCAATTAATGGAATCATACGACACATAGCATATGGGAGGGAAGCTTGCACAAATTTAAACTTTAAAAAGTATAACTTTCTTATCCTTTGACGGATCTTCGTCAAATCTTTACTAATTTGTGGCTTTCATTTTACTGCTAGGATTAAAACCAACTTTCGGATGGACCTTCCCTTTAAGAGTGTCATACAAAACGATAAACATGATCGCTTCTCTCTCCATTTCATCTCTCTCTATTTCTCTCTCTCTCTCTCTCTCTATTTCTCTCTCTCTCTCTCTCTCTCTCTCTCTCTCTCTCTATTTCTCTCTCTCTCTCTCTCTCTATTTCTCTCTCTCTCTCTCTCTCTCTCTCTCTCTCTCTCTCTCTCTCTCTCCCGTTCTTTTTCTCTCGTTCATCTCTTGTTTTTCTCGTCTCTTGAGGAATACAAATACACTGTATATTATACACGAACTAGGAAAACTTGGACACACAAATAAAACACCATAACAACATCTCTATTTTTTTTCTCCTCACAGAGGTTTTCAATGCGTGTGTTACAACAAGACTGTCAAGGTAATATTAAATTATTGAAGTTCATCAAAATATCTGAAACAAAAAGAGGCAAAATCAAAGACGATAATTGTTGATAATTTATACACAAGATGTCGCTTTTTAGATTTAACATTGACAAATTCCAAACAGAACAGGTATCAGACAACAGAACAAGAATATGCATCATTTAAACCTAAAGATAAACTTATATTACATGGGCAAACACAAACAAATACAGAAAAATGGCAAAGATCATTTTCTTCATAGTGGCATTTTATAGCATTACGCCTAACTCTCCACGTAAATGGAGGAAAATGAAGCTTAGGATGAAACAAGCTCTATTTTTGAAGCTCAATGTACCAGCACATGAGCCGTACTACAAGGAAACACATTTTAAACAGACAAAGCTTTGTATTACAGCATTTACACACAAATCTGAGAGTTGATAATCTCTGCTACTAGTGAAAGGTCAAGTCGAAAGCATGGACTATACTGGACGTTTTCAGCATAAACTACACAAATAAAGTTGCATGTTTGTGACATCAAATCTGACTTTCAATGCAAATTAAAAAGTTGTAGGGAATCCATTCAAACATTGAATGTATTGCTTCCATCTGTAAAAAAAAAAAATATATCAATCTACCGCTAATTTGGGTGACGATTTAGAATGTAAGTACTTCAATACTTAACTGATATCATGCTCATATACTCGCATGCGATGACAAATTACATAATAATAGGGTACCATTATCCGTACCATTTTGACACCAATCCATGATAACCGTATGTCTTTCAAACTTACATCTATAGGGAATCATTGCCGATACTTTGTTCAAGTTCTATCTCTCAATTAATCCTTGTGACATATATTTGATGATATTTTACAAAAAAATAATACACTTTTGGTTCACAATAAGATATCAATAGACATTCATCTACATGGATGTCTATCTCCTCAATTTTGATGAAAGCAAAACATAAACTCGACTGTCAATTGTCAATCTTGAATATTCTAAACAAGGGCAAGAAGAAAGAAATGGGACTCGTCTATAGCAGCATTAGAAATTGGCAACTTTGCATCTTTGTGTTCTTACAACATAGTTTGTTTTCTTGGCATGCACAGAAATAAGTTGATCAAAACCTAACAACTAACAATGACACAGGCTATGTTGGTAAACAAACACAATAATAAATATGATACTTGAATAAGGAATAAACACATTGAGTACAGTTCTTATCGCATGACTAAGATTAAGGGGTAAGGAGTTAGCAACTTTGAATTAAGGAACAAACAAATTGGGTATAGTTCTTATCATTGGACTGCAAGAAGATGGAGTATTGAATGAATGCAAAAGGAAGTAGGACTCCGATCTACACTGTAACAATGTCCAAGAACTCACAAATTAGAATCAGCAGAGGGCATGGACATCTACCGTAAATGCATTTTACGCCCAACACTCAACTCGTAGAACCTATCAACAAGCAAAGTAAGTGACAGAAAAACGCCATTGCTAAAAGGGCAATTAATGTTTCTTTTGTTACTTCTAATGTTTCATGCTATATGTATGCATATCAAATCTCTAAACCTGTCATTGTCTGCTTGCAGTAGGGGTGTGGAGATTTGGGGAAGTATAAAAATATACATAACTAATAAACTCAAAATTGAACTTGGAGGACTCAAAACTGGTGCTATGATTATTTAACATGAGTCTGTATGCTTACTTATCTACGCTGTTCCTGGTTGCATTTGAATGTCTGTTATAGTACTGTGGCACTGCCACTGTTAAACTAGACACTGCTGACCAAGAAGCAAATATGACAACATGTACATAAACAATACAGCCATTTTCTATTCTATTCAACATTTAACTACAAATATGAGAAAGCAGAGCAACATCTTACCAACAGCATGATTTCAATTCTGGACAAATGTCAACAAGAAATATCATCAAATCAACATACTTCTTGTGGCATATCATAGTTCATAGTTTTGTTTGTTCCACTTTTTTGTTTTAAACATAGATTCTTTTCCATGCAGTTGCACAGCAACACATTTTTCATGTTGTCATATAAATCTTCACATTTACTATAAAAAAATATCCAATACACAACAACGTGCTGATACAATCTTGAAAAACGTACAACTGAAATAACAAGACATGACCTGTATTTTATGGTATGTGAATGAAATATAAGTGTCTGCATGGGTATGTCCACATACAACATTCATGGACATACAGTACACATGTATGATAGAAGTACCATTAGTTGTTTGTTTTTACACAAGTACCAATACATCATATAAATCTACAATATCAATTGCGCTGATATAGGCTTACGTCTTGGTATCCATTGCAATCAGGTATTTCACAGTAAATGTGGAAAACCCATCTGCCCTCTCGGACAGGAATTCCAGAGCATGTCAAAGAGTGTGGGCTGTGTGTGTGTGTGTGTGGGGGGGGGGGGGGGGGGTGGAAGGTGGAAAAGGAGAGGGGGGCAGTATGGCACCTGCCACATACAGTAAGAGTCTGCAAGAACAAGTACCCCACCCTCCTCATCCCTGTCTGACCCCCCCCCCCCCCCCCCCCCACCCCACACCCCAAAAACAACTCTGCACAAAAATATTTCACTGGTTTAACAGATGCTCATAGCTACTGCAACATCTCTGCTGCTAAAATCCTTTCCTAACAATCATTCGTTCAGCAACTTCAAGTCACGATATTCTGTTTTATGTATATACATCCAAACTCAACAATAATGAAAGGTTACCAGTCACAGTTCAATATCACAAAGATTTCAGTTACAAAATAGAGACGGGGGAATACCAGGGGATTTGTAACACATGCTCACATCTATACAACTCAACATCATCAAGAGAACAAAACCAAGGTATGATTATAGATACACTGTTATTTACACAATCATTTTTTTCTTCACTTTCGAGGATTAGTACCATTATCGTTAAGTTCAAACACAGCAAAAATATTTCAACGTCCTTTCACATGATAGCACCTTTAAGCTATTCTCACAACGCTAGCAGTCACTGCTTGTACTAACTCATAGCAAACCAGGCACAAAGATTACAGTCAGGGCCACATAATCAGAGCTATCCGCAAACCATCACTTCCTTTCGACTGTCTACAATGCATCAAATATACAGTGAAGCTGAACTAAACCTTTCACAATATCTAGCTTAGTCTATTGTGTTGAAACAGTTAACTGAAAATTTTTGTGGACTCAATCGTCCCAGACGATATATATGGTAATATTCATTTGCAATGAGCAAACTGAATCATTATACATAACATGTGTGTGTGTGTGTGTGTGTGTGTGTGCATTTATGTTTGAGTCAAGTGAACAGTGTTCCGGATATCCACATTGTTTCATTGGAACATGATGTAGCAAGCCATGCTGTTCTGGTTAAGTGGTCCTGACTGTACATCCTTCACATACTAATGCATGCACTAACTAAGTGTGCTACATGTATGAACTCCTAACTAATCAGTCATTAATCAACACTTCACTATTTATAGTACTTCTAGTTAAATCAGCCACATGCTTCCATCATACTGGTATAGATTAAAAATACAAAGAATTTCTTTGACATGTAAATCACAAGACAATGATCCTGAAACACTTACACAACTATCAACAATCAACAAATGGCTCTCTTTTTGCAAAAAATTAAACGAAAAATTAATTTGCAGTATATTTAAATTAACACATTAGATGACTATTTTGGTACTTGCAATATCATCTTGTTTATATTCACATATTTATGTTACATGTTGATAGCAGCCAAAGAAAGCATACATTAACATCACAACTAGACAAAGAAACCATTCTGCAAATAGCATGTATAAAACTATCACAGAGTGAAAAGAGAGGAGGATGAAAAAGTTATATACTAAATCACCACGTCACTAACCATATGATTACATCAATCATAACTACCGGTAGTCATGGTTACCACTGAGAAATTCCAGCACATGAGTGAAAGTCTTTTTGTACACTGATAATAACAATGATACATGTATTGGCATCAACCATCTGGACAGCAGCTCACCAATATTGAATATGCACGTCACGGTATACACTCTATATGTTCATGAACAAAGAGGGCTCTTCGTTCAGGTCAACGTTTTTGAACGACAACAAAAAAAATCACCCAGTTTCTAATCTCTGAAAAAATTGAAATATTCCTTCATAAAATGTGTTTCATAAATGTACCGTACTACCATACTGTGATCATGAATATGAATTTCTGTCAGGATTACGAGAAAATGATGTTTCTGAGCAGACACAGAAACACAATTTGGCAAAGACATGTTTAGAATATCAGAAACAACTAAGTGATTTATAATTTATCATATGACACAGGTCAGATCAGACCCAAGTTTTAAGCAATTACATATCCATTTTAGACGCATAGTGTAGACATACAGATACAGTTGGATGAGTCACTGCGCGACTAACGTGTAAATACGAGGAGGATGCGTCAATAGAAATCATAGTTGAAAGAGAAGGACAGAGGGAGCCTCTGCTTGCCTGCAAGCATACTACTACAACATTCCCTCTGGTAAAGGTCATTGGGTGACAGAAAGAGAGAGAGAGAGAGAGAGAAAAAGAGAAAAAGAGAGAGAGAGAGAGAGAGAGAGAGAAAGAGAGAGAGAGTGAACAATATGGAGACACATCATGAATTCCTTCTCGCATCCTCAAGACATTTTTACATCATGATTGCATGTACTCATCATCTCACCTAGCAATCTTTTTTTTGTAACATTCTCCTGATTTTTTGTTTTGTGTTAATTATGATCACATTCCACAAATGATGAAAGTACTTTTATAGAACTGTACAAAACAAGACATTAGTACAAATGTTTAGTACTTCAAAATGGCTGGTTGTACATTGATAATTTTATACTCATGGCAATTTCTTCATGATACTGCACACATTCCCACTGCAGAGAGTGTCTCACAATATATCTACTGACATTAAATGCAATTCTCAACATAATGTTGAATAAACGGAGTATCAAATTGAGGCTAAGCTGTGGAACTGTGTTTTCATAGCAGTGGTTATTCTACTATATCTATATAAGTCACCGGTTGCATGCTCTGAGTTACTGCTACATATCGGTAATGATTATAAAATGAGTTACATCCTGTGAAGTTCCATGACAACTGTAAACATATTGAAATGTGTAATTAAAACCACACATCAAATTTAATGAAAAACATCTAATTTTACATTTGTGTCGCTAGCTCCTCTAATAAAGTGGTAAAATGATCACTTGCTGCATATAGTTATCTGTGATCAAAAGATTCATACAAAGCTGTTGCGCTTACACAATGTTTCTGTTGAATCGGTTTTACAGTGATACCAAAATTGGAAAATCGTTGGACTTTTATCATTGCAACTATATAAATGGTACGTGTATACCCTTTTAGTTATTCAGTTGATGATGTGAAAACAGTAGTGACTAAACTACTTGTTGAGTACAGGATATTGTTATGCTCTGATTCAGCTTCCTAGAATGCAGGTGCAAAGATAAGCATCATCATTAAAGTTCAAGGTACATCCAAATCCACTACTAACAATGGCAGAATCATCCTTCTTACAAAGAAACAAGGATTTTTTTTTTTACCAGTACCACCTTCCTCTATACCTATCTACTAGGCGAACACAGAACTGAATGGTGTTCAGAAACCAGCGTTTCATCTCTCACATATACAGCGATTGCCTCTACCTGTGAAGGTTTTGCGGTCCACTTGATTTGTACAGCTCAATCAACATAACAAATTGTAGAGTATCTCCAGTGAAAATCTAACCACATGAATCAGTGCATGCCCAACTAACCAATTCCATTCATACTTGAAGACACGTTGTAAAGACTCCTTCTAGCTCTTACAGCGAGATATACAGAGAAACATGTGTGAGCGCTGATATACAGCGAAACATGTGTTAGCGCTCACGTGTATAGAAGACTGCCCATCTATAGAGTCCTCATTTATAATTCCTCTTAAATGTTTGAAACATGTGAAAATAACTTGTACATAAAGACCACCTGTTTTATGTAAGACCACATTCCTTCTCTCTCTTGAGTGGCCTTTGTCTATAGGAACCACCGTAAAAAGAATTGTGATTTGAGACAGAGACAATCTAAACTCCTTCACACAGAAAGAGGCCGTACCTTTGATAGGAAAACTCACTCATTCCCACATATTCTGATTTGAAGACAGCACAGAGCTGATTCTTCACAATTTCATTATGTATTGTTCATCATATGATTGGAAGAAAGCAAATCATAAGTAGAAAGCAAGACATGTTTTTAGCTTGCTCTTAAATGTGAGATGATGATTCAATAAACCGCGTGATACTGGCTGTAACATTGAAAAGCCACTGGTTGTTCTCATAAGGTAAACATACCTGTCATCCTGAAAATAAGTCAAGTTTAAAAACATTAAAAAGCCATCCAAAGAAAACATGTACTCAAAAGTGGGCCAATGGTTACACAAAGCAGACCAAAAATACAAATGTATACATCATATCTCAGCGATATCATTGAGTCATTTTTGGAGACATAAATCATTTTTTCATAGACAGAATAACAGGTAGAATGTGGAAAAAAAAATCAAGGCTCCAGAAAATTATGAAATGGAAAAACTTTTGGGTGGATGACAGGCTCATACAAAAGAAGAAAAAGTTGATGATATAATTCATCCAAACTCTCCTTATTGAGGTGAAGTAACTGAAAGCGAATCTTGAGAAAGGCTTACATATGAACAAAAGTCAAATCATAAACTTCCAATACATTCAAACATATATCATCTTCCAATGTGCTTGGCAATATCTCTCATATAACAAAGACACATTACCACATTTTCAGAAAGGTTGTATGGCACTCTTGTCATGATTAAACTATGCTTACTGCTACATGAATACACAATATATAAAATGGTACATCTAAGTTAAAGGGTTTAAAGAACTACACCTATTCCTCCTAGAATGCCTCCACTACTTCAAACATTACTCCTGATACAAAGTGTATGAAATTGAATCTACTTGTCAATGACATTTACATATAACTGTAGTCCTTTGATACATTTTTATTTGATGCATAGAATAGTCGCTGTTGGGTATCAAAACTCTTTAAGAAGACTGAAAGATCAAGATGGACGCATTTGCAATACTTGCTATCTGGTTCTCAGATAGACCGAGTGATTTCTGATTTTTTTTTTATTTCATACAATTTTCATTAAATTTCTTTTTTATGAATACATACTCAATAAAAAGACCTTGGTCCAGCCAAGCCACAAGTATGGGTAAGGTAAAAAATATTGTAAGAAACACAATAAACAAAGAAATAACTCTAGTAGTGCTAGAAGAAAAAGGTACGCTTACAAAAATGGATCCTTTCTTTCATATCTGATGTAAACTGGACACCAAACTCATCTACAACTAATATTCAATTTGACCATATGCCAAATCAAAAAAAGAGATTTTACACGGCGGAGCACATTGTTGCACCACTTTCAGATTTGAGCTTTTCTTCATTTTTTCTACCTTACCGTTTCTATTTCACTATCACTATCAAGCAAGACATACCATCCTGTTTCCTCTTGTAGTGTTACATAACCTCATTTGCAAGTGAATCACTCCAATGCAAGGTACTGACAGCACAGGGTAAAGCGTATATTTAAACTGATTTGATTTTGCCTTCAAGAATGCTCAGTTGGAGGGCTTCAGGGGGACTAAGCTGTCCCTAAGCGCGGCTAACCTCCAAGCTCAGAACGGAAGATGCCAGACATTGTCTTAGGTCTCACTTTGGTGAAGCTGCAATACAAGCCACCAGTCAACCAGTCATGGTGGCGCCAGGGGGAGGGGGAGGAAGATGAAAGACTGACGTCATTGTAAGATTTCTGTGAAAAATCTCACCCAAAGGATTTCTTTAGCTTGAAATGCTTGCGTATTGCAGGGACTTTCATTCAAGAGATTTTCCTGTTCACCTTTTGCAGGATATTTGTCCCTTAATCTGCAGAGACGTCTAGACAAATGAGCTTTAAAGATGGTCCGTCCCTTTTACAAATATCTTCAAACTTCATGAAAGTTTGTACATATTTAGCACGTATATTTGGGATTCCAACTGTGAAATTTGAAGGTCAGAGGTACTATAACTCCCGTAGAATAAATAAAAATCTAACTAGTTTTCACTCAGGTTTGACTATTTTCGTGGTACGAAAAAAGAAAGCTTGATCAATTATCAAAGATTAATTCCTTAAAACCGAATATTACGCTTTGTCGTTTCCAGGGAAAGGTTATATAGCCACTCTTTCTTTTTTCATACCACGAAAATAGTCGTAATTTAAAATTGTGTCAATGGTCGGCAATCAATTCGAATCAAATCTCAGTGATAACTAGTTAGATTTTAATTTATTCTACGGGAGTTATAGTACCTCTGACCCTAAAATTTCACAGTTGGTATCCCAAAGATACGTGGTAAATATGTGCAAACTTTCATGAAGTTTGCAGATGTTTGTAAAAGGGACGGGCCATCTTTAATCTGCAGTTTGTTATGCCTGGTGCCCTAGCAAAACAGGGATACCAAAATACCGGCCTTTCTTCAATAAAATCAAAACTATACCAATCCCTTGCAAAGAATGGCATACACCTCAACTTACCAGCTTGTCAAGTTCTGAAGTGACTGTGCCTGCAAGCTTCAGTGATGCTCATTTCTTTGTTTTTTTTTTACTAGGCGGGGAACGTTTTGAAGTGAACTATAAGTAAACATACATGTTTACAGAAATACATCACAATAGTCATAAATGTATGAGAACATACACACAACATTCAGAATCTTAACACCGGTAGTATGATACAAACTAAAAACCACAATATTTGTTGTGGTTATTATTTGTGTTGCTCTGGCCTGGGTACAGGCATTATACAGAGATGTTGATAAAACGGCTTCACAATACTAATCATTATTGGAAAATGTCACCAAGTTAAACTATCATTCCCTGGGGCATGGCCAAATGTACATCACTTAGATAATACAGAGATTACATATGTAATAAGGAGCATAGATTTGAAGTTTTCAATTTAGAGGCCAAAAATTCTTGCAAAATTGATCAACCAGGTAATTTACAGTGAGTACAGAAAATGATAAAAAACTGACTTGTGTTAGAGTGAAACATTGATGTACATCTCAGTACAGTTCTTTCACAAAATATGAATGTGACTGTGGTGGAGGAAGATATATCATTTCCTTTGTCAACAGCTATACAGGAGTGGAAGTAGCCTTAAGTGCATTACCGTGACGATTTGTGACTGCTTTCACACTTGTGAGCGACTTTGTCGATTAACAATAGATTAACAAAAAGTGGCAGGTTGAATGACCCGTAGTATTTCCACACCTTTAAGAAAAAAAAAGCAACTACGGACAATGGCAATGGCATTTGTGAGTTCCTTTCAAATGAAAAACAAGAAAACAAGAGGGTATGTATTATTCTTCCCTCTCTACCGGATTGTTGTGGTCTGACGCACAAACCTAGCCTGAAACATAACACACCTAGCAGAAAGCTCACACCTTGAGTACCTGTAGCAGCCAACTCTACCCCACTGCCTCTCTGCCCGAAACAATGGGGTGCAGAGTTGCCCCCCTATTCAGCACCTCTTATTGCTCCCCTCCGGCCCACAATGGCTCCAGTCCCTGAATCGTAACTGTAGCGGGGGCCCCCAAGGCACGGCTTTGAGAGGTAAGCCTTTCCAAAGCTCCAATGAGCTCTTTTGTGAGTGAGGGTGCCAGTGAAGGATAGGGAGAACCTTTTGAAGTTGTAGTAACGGTGGGATTTGACTCAAATGAGCTTTGACAGGAGAGTGTGAGTGAGACTGGGTTGCAAGCAATGGAGCCTTAATTATTTGATCAATTACCCATGCTTCGCTGCAGCAAATGCTAAATAATAACTTTTATAACCTCACCCCAAAAATTAACCTCTGTTGCGGTCTGTAGCATGCACAGTTTCAGGAAACAGTTTTGAGTTTAAATCATATTTTAGAATAAGTATGAATTGTTAGTTTATGTATACCATCTTCATAACCAAGATTCCCCTTTGTTGATCCAGATAGTTCAGCCATATCCAGCCACCATGTAAAGGATTGTATGATACTGATTAATCCATTTATTATTCATATACCCTCCATGTTTCACCAAGATAATTGAGGCAACTCTGATAAGAATTTGATCATTTCCCCGCCCCCCCCCCCAAAAAAAAAAAAAAAAAAAAGGGAGAAAAAAAATGCTTGCACACAAACACATTCCTGTCTGTCCATAACAATAAAGCTGTCAGTTATGGGTCATTTTCTCAGTAAATTATTTTGTCGTGGGGCCCATTTTTCTTTTCTGTGGTGTTTTAGCCTGATTTTTTTCTTCAGAAAAGAGATTCAAACAAATATGCCATCATAATAAAATATAGTATACATATATGGTACATATAGATTGTTCATGCAGTAGTGATACAGCCAAGTTATGAAGAATAATCCTCCTGGTGACTTTATCAACTCTCTTCAATGAAAAGTCCAGGAATTTTTCATCACACATATCACAAGAATATGTCAAAATAAATATTATTTGGGGCCCGTAAACAATGATGAAAGCTTTTTGTCTGATGTGGAAGAATGCCATTATGTTGGATGATACAAAATAAGTGTATGGCATTAGTGCCCTTCTGGGACTGAACTGATGAAATCCAGTATATTGACACGAGATACATATGGTAAAGCTGCAAAATAATGTGTATCAGTGTACTTGATTTGGTATGGATCACAAACACGTCGCACCAAAGCAACCCACGAGCCCATACGGTCAGGCAGAGTCCAGTCATGCCTCTCAAATCTATGTATAGTAGCCTCTGAGCTCTAGGTGGCAATGTTGTCATGGCAACTGATGTAGCGATGATCACCGGAAGCCAGCAATTTGTATCATTTTGGAAGAAAAAATGATGAGGCAAACCAGCTGCCAGTCCATGTTTATTTATAATGTTCAATGTGGCAAAAACAGACCGCAAACTTCAGAAAATAAACCTGCTTGAAATCTATAAAAAGACTTGCATATTTAAACTGAACATTGTTCCGTTTTTACCTAAAACTCTGAAGAGACTGCTAAATAAAAACCTACAGGAGCATTTTTTCTCTTTGATTTCAATGTGACCATTTTCAAATACGATAAATAGCCACATTTCTCATGATAAAAGCCAGCATGATACAAATTAGATATTTTGGAAGGGAAGGAATTTCTGGGGTTTTTTTTTTTATATCAATCTGATCATTTTCAAATGCAACAAAGAGTCACATTTCTAATGACAAAAGCCAGCCATGTCATGATAGAAATTGGCTGCTTCGCAAAGGAATAGTCTTGGTACGAAAGCAGCTGTTAGAAAGAGTGATGCAAGCTTTCCAACGCAGAGCATATTAACCCTCTCAGTACCAAGTGATGGTAGCCAATGACAACACTGTTTATTACCCGTGGGACTGAGAGGGTAAACACCACGCTAAACCTGAAGGCTGGTCAAGTTTTGCCTTATTCTCATGACTCAGTCAGCAGTCCCAGTGAGCAATGCTCAAATAAGAAGAGGCTTGGATGACACCGTCATGCATCACATATGCAGTCTTAGTACTAGTTTATAACGTAAATCTTTGGTTAAATGCGGTTGAAATCAAGCACATGATCAGTCTTGAGAAAGGCATACTTTATGTAACAGGCGTGGAGAAAGCGGAGTGATATGTACCAGACATATAAATGGTTATTCCCTTAAGATGAGATGTAAGAGAAAAAAAAAACTCATTCACATAATTATTCACTTTAACATAGACACAATCATAGAAGAAATGTACCACAGTGAAACCTGCCCTAGCAACCACCTGTGTAGAAAGACACACTCTGTTTCCCTTGAAGAATGTATCTCGTGGCAACCAGTATTGAAGTAAGTTCCAAATAAAGACCACCTGCTTTGATATAAAGGCCGCATTTCTCGTCTTCTTTATATACAGTTTTCACTGTATTCCTTACTGATTTATTCTTGATCTGCTTATTATTGTACCAGTTTTTTATTCTCTGTAAAACTGTTTGTGATCTCTTCTCTTTCATTTTGCTCTGAATCAAGCCTTAAATACAGACAAAGGTCAACTACTATAGGTAAAATCTAGATGTTGTGCCTTCGCCTGCAGAACTTACACTCCAATCCATATATTTCATATTAAACATATTTGTATTTTGTAACTGCGGATGAATTTATGACGCCCCATTGTAACAAAAGGAAGCAAGTATGAAGAGTGACTTCTACAGTTTACAAGCAAAACGTGTCTATCATTTGCATTGGTATCAATGCAAGACTCCACCATGTTAGAGTAAACACCTCACAGTAGAATGCATACTTAGTTTCCAGATTTACTCTGTACGTAGGGAATTCTAGGTACGATCTGAAACATGTCAATAATTAAAATTTGAGGTAAATATATCATTTTTTGCAAGGAGAGATATTTTTGTGTTCAGGAACCAGCAGAGCTGACAACTTCTTATCCTTGATATAATTTTCCCCCTATAAACTACATAAAAAGATATATTGCGAAACACATTCAGTATTTGACTTTATTTTCAGTGCAACATTCTAAGAATCCATACATATTGGTACCCAGTCACAGAATCTATCAATGTGGCCATTGGTGTATTTAGTTTGCATTTGCATGGATTTTTCTGCCATATAGAACCTCAACATCTGCCCATGCAAATTAGTCAAATGTTGATATACCGTATAGATCAGTTGTAGTCTGACGTAGCTTTTGGCACCAATTTCTGAATGGCTGTTTTGTTGCATTCTTTCACGAGAGCAGAGCAACATTTCACTCATCTCTTTCTCGTGTGCATTGGTGCTATGTCAGGAAACAAATTCTGTCATCCTTCCTTTGCCAGCCAATATAAAATAAGCCAAGGAGTAATTTGCCTCCTGAACTATTAATCACCAAATTTCAGTGTACAGACAATTTGAATGCAAAAGTGTGATACATTGGTGCATTATTTAACACGGCTAAACTCCAAAGCAGGGTTTTTTTCCCCTTGAAAAAAGCAAATTTGCATTGCAATACACGGAGATGCATTCGCTGTACATACTACACAATCCATAACGTGCATTCATATTAAATACCAGTATGCATTTAGTAGTACTGTTATATACAAGACCCAATCACAGCTCAAACGTCGCAAGTCTTGCAGGTGACATGTTAGTAACATATACTGTACATACAACCTTATGACAGGTGCACATTTATTACGAGATGCATTGCAAAATGAATGCTCTCCACTACATCTCACAGTGGTTCATTACTTTCTTGTACTGTGTAATGAGAAATTGTTTCTTATATAATCGCTTTAGTACTGCTCAAAGCGCTTTACAATTGATGAGTGCAGCTATTGTTCCCACTGTCCTTAGACACATCCCACGGATAATATGCACTGTACAAAATCTCCACTCCCTGGGGAGCATTCCTTGCCAGTTACCATTTAACCCCGCTCCCCTCCCCCTTCCCCCGTTCCCCTCCCCCCGCTCCCCCCCTCACCCCCTCCCAATGCATTGTCAAAATCTGGCACTCCCCATGCCAGATTTACAATAGCTTCCTTTTTTATATCATGCGACCAAAGTGTTCAGGTATCACAAATTCTATTGTACAGCGATGATTTATGTTCATTCTTCTCTTCTTTCTTCAACAACATTTTTAATGGACCTTGGTAACAGCTATAATGAACAGACCTTATTGGCTTTTTCTACTCTGGTTGCAATAAACCATTTGGTGATGTAATCACAACATTTCTCCCTAAAAGGAGTAGTAATGGGTTATTACATTCACCTTTATTTCGGGATTTGATTTTACGGGTGGAATGCACTCTGACTCTATTAGTTGTTGCTAGTTGGAAATATCTCAGACAAGCTTTAGGGTAACCATGAGTAACGAAGTGTTTGAATGACATGCACAACATTTGCATACAGAATGAAAATCATCGATTGTTATTAGTTACAATAACTGCAGATCTATATGGGGCAAAGCCGTATTGTTTGAAGAGTTGACTTTAGTGGTAGGTGTAGGCATAGCGCCGGTCCAGCTTAGGGTGTCCTCGCACCGAGAGGTTCGGCGACGCCCCCTGGCTGTGACTGGTAGCGCCCGAGGTTGAGAGGGTTGTGAGGGAGCCAGAAGGGGACACGGGGGTGGAGCTGGGGGCCCAGACCGAGGGCTGGCGCAGGGAGAGGGGGTCGCTCCACTGGGGCGTGAGGGGGGCATGGACGTGTAGGTGCTCCCTGGAGGAAGTGGGGGAGGGGGAGGGGGACTGGTGGTGCCATGGAGGGTGTGGGCTGCTGCTGCTGCTGCCCCCTCCTCCACCAGGGCCCACCCCTCCCCCGGCACCCATGGCTGCTGGGCTCTGGGGAGAACTGGGACGCTGCCACACCATTTTAGGAGGCCACGTTTTCGTACTGTTCTTGTCCTGTGCAAAAGAGCAACGGGTGATATCAAGATTGTTACATAATGATGTAAATGTATAGTAGAAAGCTTCAAAAGAGCAACGGGTGATATCAAGATTGTGCTACATAAATTATATAAACTAGGAATTGGTACCGGTACTTACTAAGGGCATGGCCTCTAAGGGAGGGCAAGAATAATGGACTTTGGACTTGTGACTGGTACTGGTACTGGTACTAGTATGGTACTTACTAAGGGCATGGCCTCTAAGGTAGTGCATGCATAATGGACCTTGGACCTGTGATTGGTACTGGTACTGGTACTAGTATGGTACTTACTAAGGGCATGGCCTCTAGATAGTGCAAGCATAATGGACCTTGGACCTGTGATTGGTACTGGTACTGGTACTAGTATGCTAGGTAGTGCAAGCATAATGGACCTTGGACTTGTGACTGGTACTGGTACTGGTACTAGTATGGTACTTACTAAGGGCATGACCTTGAGGTAGTGCATGCATATTGGACCTTGGACCTGTGATTGGTACTGGTACTGGTACTGGTACTAGTATGGTACTTACTAAGGGCATGGCCTCTACGGTAGTGCATGCATAATGGACCTTGGACCTGTGATTGGTACTGGTACTGGTACTAGTATGGTACTTACTAAGGGCATGGCCTCTAGATAGTGCATGCATAATGTACTTTGGACGTGTGATTGGTACTGGTACTGGTATTAGTATGGTACTTACTAAGGGCATGGCCTCTAGATAGTGCAAGCATAATGTACTTTGGACTTGTGATTGGTACTGGTACTGATACTAGCATGGTACTTACTAAGGGCATGGCCTCTAAGGTAGTGCATGCATAATGGACCTTGGACCTGTGATTGGTACTGGTACTGGTACTAGTATGGTACTTACTAAGGGCATGGCCTCTAGATAGTGCAAGCATAATGGACCTTGGACCTGTGATTGGTACTGGTACTGGTACTAGTATGCTAGGTAGTGCAAGCATAATGGACCTTGGACTTGTGACTGGTACTGGTACTGGTACTAGTATGGTACTTACTAAGGGCATGACCTTGAGGTAGTGCATGCATATTGGACCTTGGACCTGTGATTGGTACTGGTACTGGTACTAGTATGGTACTTACTAAGGGCATGGCCTCTAAGGTAGTGCATGCATAATGGACCTTGGACCTGTGATTGGTACTGGTACTGGTACTAGTATGGTACTTACTAAGGGCATGGCCTCTAGATAGTGCATGCATAATGTACTTTGGACGTGTGATTGGTACTGGTACTGGTATTAGTATGGTACTTACTAAGGGCATGGCCTCTAGATAGTGCAAGCATAATGTACTTTGGACTTGTGATTGGTACTGGTACTGATACTAGCATGGTACTTACTAAGGGCATGGCCTCTAAGGTAGTGCATGCATAATGGACCTTGGACCTGTGATTGGTACTGGTACTGGTACTAGTATGGTACTTACTAAGGGCATGGCCTCTAGATAGTGCAAGCATAATGGACCTTGGACCTGTGATTGGTACTGGTACTGGTACTAGTATGCTAGGTAGTGCAAGCATAATGGACCTTGGACTTGTGACTGGTACTGGTACTGGTACTAGTATGGTACTTACTAAGGGCATGACCTTGAGGTAGTGCATGCATATTGGACCTTGGACCTGTGATTGGTACTGGTACTGGTACTAGTATGGTACTTACTAAGGGCATGGCCTCTAAGGTAGTGCATGCATAATGGACCTTGGACCTGTGATTGGTACTGGTACTGGTACTAGTATGGTACTTACTAAGGGCATGGCCTCTAGATAGTGCATGCATAATGTACTTTGGACGTGTGATTGGTACTGGTACTGGTATTAGTATGGTACTTACTAAGGGCATGGCCTCTAGATAGTGCAAGCATAATGTACTTTGGACTTGTGATTGGTACTGGTACTGATACTAGCATGGTACTTACTAAGGGCATGGCCTCTAAGGTAGTGCATGCATAATGGACTTTGGACTTGTGATTGGTATTGGTACTGGTACTGATACTAGCATGGTACTTACTAAGGGCATGACCTCTAGGTAGTGCATGCTTGGTTCTGGGCTGGGGCAGAAGGGCTTGCCATGTAGCGTGTCCTCCCCACTGCTGTGTCTTCTGAGTGGAAGGCAGGGTCAGGCAATGGACCACATCACATGGAAAGAGACAGAGACAGGAACGGGTTCAATTCAAGTCTTTATTCATTTAATAAACAACAATAAACAACTTTCATGAACAATGAATACAAGGTGTGATAACCTTTAACATGTGGTTCAATACACATTAAATATAAAGTCCATTATCTAAATGACATACTGTAAAATGAACCAGAGTACACAAATTACACGCAAATACGTACTTAAAAAAATACTTTAAAACGAAACTCATTGCTCGCTTACCTTCTGGAGACTGGGGCGAGCAGATTGGCACCCCCAGGTGAGCTGTGCACCATGGACATGAGTGACCCGGGGTTCTCCCCGCTGTTTGACGCCTCGTCACTGGAGCTACCAGAGTCGTGCGCAGCGTTGGACCACGTGTTGTTCAGGTTCTCATTCCTGCAACAATTCAAGTTCAAGTTCAAGTTCATTTACCATGCGTCCACACAAAAAATTAATTGTATGAGTATACTTTGTATAAAGAATCATCGTAAAGGGAACAGGGTGTCCACACGCAAAATAATCTACACCGATTCTTGATATAGAAGTGTCATATAACAAGCAGGGTCCTGCCTGTCTCCATTGAGCATGCAGTACTTTGAGTTGATTGGGTCTATTGTACACGTGGTCACGCTAAGCCCCGCCCAGTTACATGACGTATTGTTAGTCGTGTCCACACGCACAGCGCATCGTGATTAACCATGATTCTTTATACTGTTCTTGTTCGAAACGATGCCAAGACCTGTGTTTCTATATACGTTTCTTCATACGACATATCTATAGTCAACGTCCACACACAGATTTTCATTGTATAGCTATACAATGACATTCTCACTTACTTATTCTCACTTATTCTCACTCACTTTGAAAAACAACACATGATATCCATTCAGATTAACAAAGACACAAATCAAACACAAAAGAGGAATAATCATATGAAAATCGAGTGACGGCATTAACAAGAAAAGGTCACCCTTCTGTTAATCTACAGCCTGGATAAAACAGTGTAAATGTAAATTGTTAATATAGTGCGTAATAAATACTATTTAAAAAATAGTAACACTTTTGATAGCACCATGTAGTTGTAATCTTTCATGATATTTGACACACTTGTGGGGTGAAAGGAAAGGAAATGGTAAAAAGAGGAAAGATGACTTTATATGTTATGTTCTTACACTTAAAACTTTAAACAAAAAATTGAATGAGATTAAACTGAAATACACTGTAAAAGATCTGTTTTGCAACTACATACCATATTAGACACCCCCAATGCTCTGTCTTATTAAGTATTGTGATTGATCACAACTTAATTTGCAATTGAAATCGATCTAAATCTGTTAGAGATAGAGGATTGGACTTGCGATCAACTGCAACTGAATATATGATGGGGCCCTGCACATGAATGGTGAATTTGGAGATGAGCCCACCTCTCAGGCAGTGGTTCTGTCGTGGGCCACGTCTTGCTCATGGGCCCCTCCTCCCTCAGGCTACCCACGCTCCATTGCTGCTGCTTCTGATGCATCCTGGGAGACAGCTGGGGTGAGTGGGCCGGCGGGCCGCCACCGCTCATCACGTTGAGGTTGTCCCCATACCGCTTGGACCGCTTGCCCAGGTAGTTCATAGCCAGGTAGGAGGCGTAGTCAGCCTCGTTGTTGTTGTCCGACGATGCGGGGGCCCCGCTGCCCGCCTTCTGGATCCCCATCTCGCTGAAGAGCTGAGTGGTGGTCTGCTGGTGGTGATGGGATGAGGCAGGGGGAGGCTGCTGGTGCTGCTGGTGGGGGAAACCCCCACCCCTCATAGGCCACATCCCACCCGCCGGGTCCTGGAAGCGATCAATGAGATCCCCACTGCCGCCACCACCCACACCGCCGGCGTCTGGGAACGAGGGGTTGTAGTTGCCGAAGCGAGAGACGTTCCCGTTCTCCCCGGAGTCACGCCCCCATCCCCCTCCCCCTTGGCTACTGGTACTGCTGGAGCTGGAGGTGCGGGTGACGCTGTCGTGGGCGGGGCGTGGGCCCTGCCCCTGGGCCGAGGGGTCCAGGTGGTAGGAGTGCTGGGAGGGTAGGGAGGAGCGGGATCGCACCCCTGACAGCAGATTCACCAAGTCAGCCAGCACAGAGTCAGAGGCAAGCCCCTTCTTGGTCTTCGTCAAATCTGGGATGGAAAAACATAATGCCAGTAATGTACATGCTTCTTATTCCCTGCAAACATGTTAGTTTATGGTACTTCACACAGAATTAGTTAATGCGCTTGTATACAAGTTAACTTTGTACGATGCAAGTAACTATAGGTAAACAAAATCAAATTAATTATGGCAGTGATTCTTCTGCTCCACGTGAGCAGGTGAGCAGGTCTACCCACCATGTTGTCTGATGATGGATGCTTCCCAGTGATTTTTCTCCTCCACCAGGCTGGGTTCAGATGTGATAGATTACCATGGACTAGAACAGGTTATAATAGATTAATGGATAAATGTGAACAGGTCTACTCACCATGTTGTCTGATGATGGATGCTTTCCAATGATTCTTCTCCTCCACCGGGCTGTGTTCAGATGTGATAGATTACCATGGACTAGAACAGGTTATGATTGATAAATGGACAAATGTGAACAGGTCTACTCACCATGTTGTCTGATGATGGATGCTTCCCAATGATTCTTCTCCTCCACCGGGCTGGGTTCTGATGTGATGGTCACCGTTGGTCCAACCATCGGCCCTTTCACATCCAGTTCTCCTTTCCCAGACTTCTCACTTGGTATCTACGGAAGTAAGTAGGACAAAGCTTATTTTTCAAAGCCTCCTTATATTAACTTAAGTCTCTTATTACCAATAGCATAAAGATTTGTATTAGGCCAATGGGGTTCTCATGACATGGTAATGTGAGGGTTAACTGCTTGAATGCAGTGTTGCAATACACACAAAACACTGAAATATCTACATTCATATTCTGAACATGATCCGAATGAATGCAATGGAGTATTGAAGTGTAACATCATATGAGCAACTGGTTCTAAACTCTGTGGGTAGAGCAAACAGCGGTGATCAGAGCAGGAACTCTCATTGGGAGTGCCCAACACTAGTTTGCTAGACAATGTCAGACCAGTGAAATTCTCACTTGAGTGATGTGTTTAGAACCAGAAACCTGCAGGACAACACCACTTCAGTAAACAAACATAGAGGGCGCTGCTCACCCCTTTGCCCAGCTTGGGTGCGTCTGAGTCTGGTGTGTCCCTCTCGTAGAGACTGCTGTTGGACGACATGGTCGACGACCCGCTGGAGATGGAGGGCGACGACAGCAGGCTGCTGCACCCTGTCTGGCTGGCTCCACCCCCGGGACTCACCCCACCCCCTGGGCTCACCCCACCCCCGAGGGCAGGCTGCACCTCCAGGTGGCTGATGGGAAGGTAGAACGCACTCTGAGCGACGGGGGCGCTTTGCGACGATGACGATGAAGACGATGATGATGACGAAGCCTTGCTGATTGGCACACGCAGCCGGAACTTTGAGACAAGTTTCTCGATGGTGCGCTTCATGCCGCTAGGTGAGGCAAGGCCCTCTGACTGGGTAGTGGCAGATGGAGAGCTGGCGGACACACTGGTGTGCGGACCGGTCACTGTGATAGTCAGGTCCTTCTTGACCAGTTTCACCTGCACCACAGGGAGCGACACTCGTCTGCAGAAAACATCACAAATTGTCCATTGTATGAATTCAATAAATACAGTCAATTTGAATTAAATGGAAAAGAAACCATACTTCTACATGTACATGCAACTGAAACTACAAACTCAACCTGTGTCACATGAAGATCAAATTTTTGTTTTGCTGTGCATACATTTTGTAAAAGAATACTACTGTAACATTACAATAAATTAAGACTTCTCTAAGATACATGTATAAAATGCAACATCCAAACTTGAATAACTCAAATACATGAATTATCCTGAAATACATGTAATTGGGTCCACTTTCTCGATTCCAAGACGAACATACAAACATAACACACATACATACATACATACATACATACAAACATACATACACACATATATACATCCTAAACACAAATATACGTATGTATATACACATATACAAACATTCACACACATACATACAAACATACATACATACATATATACACATGTCCATGCTGCCTTACCTCCTCTCCACCACATCGACGAGGTCAATCTTGGCCGAGTAGACAACCTCACACACCCCTAGCCCCGACTGGTCATCTCCCTGCGGCTGCCCCTGCCCCTGCCCCTGAGGCTGCTGCTGCTGCTGCTGCTGCTGCTGCTCCGGACCACTCCCACTGCCACTCCCACCCACACTGCTGCTGCTCCCTGATTGGTGCTTGGCCTGGGTGTCCTGCCCCGCCCCCTGGAGACCAGCTCCACACACCATGACCAGGTCCCAGACCGAGGGCACCTCTACCAGGATGGCCCCCTCCTGGGACGTCACCTGGGCGTAGCACCGGTACGGGTCCGACACCTGCGCAGCCCGACTCGTCACCTGGCGCAGGCAGGAAGAGATAAAGTCCAATCACAATCATTAAAGACAGAGTCTTCTAAATGCATAAGTCATGAAACTCTACCCTACTAATAATGTGTATGAAATTTCAGTTATAGCTTCATAAATATTTTTAGGAAAAGTGAAAAACTATAATTGTTTACGTTTGAACAGCAGCGAGCATAATCTATATATATAATGGTATTGTCCCTTTAAGCACGCGATGCACGCAATTGCTCCCATTGAACGCATGCACCATGGAGTGGACCATAGTGCACAGCGGTCTCCAATCTCGAGGCTACAAGTTTCGGGAGATGAACCAGCTCAAAACCTCCTCAAAATCTAATGATCACTATAATTTAGCTTAAAGCCAGTTTCCAACTCTTTTATTTGGAGGAAAGTTCTAATATAGTAAAATCTTCTATTTTTTGTGTTTTTTACATAATTAAATGGTGTTAATTATTATTATTATTATTATTGTTATTATTATTGTTATTTTTATTATTATTATTATATAAATATATATCTATAGAACATGAAGTTTGCGTATGTGCACATACCACATAAGCCCTTCCGAAGAGCAACTGCACAGCAGTTTGACTATGGAGATGAGCAAGGGATGAGCTGGCATGGCTAATGATCTGAGCAGTGACGGACTGGACATCCACCATGAGGCCTGAGCGGGCAGCAATGTCCTTCACGAGGTTCGTGATGGTGGTCTGGACAAGCAGAAGACAGGAAAAGAGATAGGCACTCATCATCATAAATCTTTACGACAGTTACATGCATGTTGATTCATTCATTTATTCATCCCGTCCTATACAATTGCAGGGTAGCCCCAATAGAGTCCTGTAGCCTGTTTTCCAGTAGGAAAGGGAAAAAAATATATTTCAGACATTATTTCCTTGAAACTAGAGAAATCTATGTTTACTGTCGGGGAAAATAACTGTAGTTTTCAAAGAATGAAAACTACAATGTATGCCATATCCTTGTGCATAATATCTGTAAATAACACTGCTATTCACAGAGGATTCCTATAAAAGACCTGCAAAAGACAATTTTCGTTCCAATTTACGCCATATATTTTGCGAGTTTTTATTTTTGCAAATTTCGCGAGTCTTAACAAGATTAAACAACATGCAAAATTATGAATACGACGTGCTCGAGCACATGTAGTACTAGTACAGTACTCCACGATCGCGAATTTTACCACTTGCGAAATTGTCAGGAAGTCTTGATTTGCGAAAAATTAGGCTTGCGAAATATATGGCGTATACAGTATTCAACATCTAGAACTGTCATCACTTTATATGCAATTATTGTCCATACAAAAGAAAGAAACTATTCCCTAGCTTTGGCAAATAATGACTGTAGAAACCATCTCAATTCAGGAAAGCTGCTCTAAAGGGATTTCAAGTTGAGTGGTTTATTATACAGACATAGACATTGTTCTTTATAGACAGGTGGGCTTTATATTCAATGATCTTTGTAGACAGTAATATCTGGAGACAGTGGTCATTGTACAAAGGTGGTCTGTATAGCTGTTACCCATGATGTAGAGCTGTTACAAAGAGCTCAGAACAGGGAGTTGTGGCACTCCATGTTTGCCTACATGAAACTTAGAAAGAGGTCTTTCAAGACAGTGGTTTTTGTAGAGAGGCTTGACTGTAAAACCACATTTCCTGGGCCAAGTTGCACATAGATTCAATTACCATCAATGGTAACTACCATGACAACAGCCAATGAGCTCTCATAATAGACCGTTTTCGTAATGTATGCAAAATGACGTCATTCATAGTTACTGTTGCTACCTCGGTCAAGCTTAGCGATCCTCGGCATCTTGTCCGCATATCGTTGCGTGCGAATCTAGCGGGTGTCCCGATGTTTTCGTTTTATTTTCAGTCTTATTTTACCTGAAAGAGCGTTTTTTTATGAGAGGGAATTCTGTGATGTCGTCGACATCGACAGGAACTCTTGACGGCATGACTGTCAAGCAGATCCAGAATATTTTTGAAGCATAAGGGTGTTTCTACCACCGGGTATTCGAAGTGTCGGCTTTTTCAGCTAGCGAAAGCAGTATTGCAGCGTGAACACACTTGCCTCGGACCCGGACCTCGCCGGCCCGTCCCACAGCGTGGAGCTTACGCTACGTGAAAATGCAAATATAATCCTCTTAAAAAATGAATGCAAACGTTATGGGAAGGAATAGATTCACATACTTACATACATCGTTCACTCACAATAATGTATACTGTATGAAGTTGCAGTTACACGATGGGGTATGTCACTATGTGTTCATCAAACTGAAAAATTGTTCGGTAGCTTTCTGTCGTTTGGGAAGCGGGTCGATGGCTACTAGCTCTCTCTCTGGGAGCTGGGAGCACGGCTTTCGCTGTCTTACTTGTTTCGCGCTGAGAGACTGCGGTGCGGCGCGGCAGGTGATTTGGGTGATCTGTTGTCGCAGCCGGCTATTCCCGTAAAAAAAAACAAATACTTGGAGCAAATGTAGCTGTCTTTCCTGATTTTGCCTGTTGTCAAGTCTTTTCTTCCACATGCCTTGATCCAGAGATGGCACTTGTCGAGTTTTTTTTTTTTTTTTTCGTTTATTTGTTTCGGGAATGGAAGAAATCTTCACCTTGACGTGCCGTGGCAGCAGTGGTTCACCGAGATTATCGCCGATTATTGCCGAGCTTTCTTCTAAAAAAAATAACTTTCACCTGTGAAACTGAACTCCTGACAATCTTGCAAATTGTTATTTGCCAGCTGTGTAAATCTGATCTATGTATTGTCCACAACGAGGTCTTAATTAGAAAAAAAACGTGAATCGAGTGCATTGTACCCGCGACCCATACATTGTGGGCGATGGTTCATAGTCACGGCAGCGTATGCGGCTAGTTAGCTCGCCGCAGCAGTATCGGGGCTAGGGCCGAAACGGGCGCTAATGGAGACGGAGAAATCACTTTTTTTGGACGAATTCAACGGCAAAGAAGTTTTCTAGGGTTAGAGTTAGGGTCAGAGTTAGGTTTAGAATTAGGTTTAGGGTTAGGGTTAGGGTCAGGGTTAGGTTTAGGGTTCAAATTTATGAAATAAGTGCCAAAGTATGGATACACTTATGAACTAGCGCCGCATTGTGTACTTAGTATGCGTGCGGTACGGTACGGTGCAGACGACGGGCAGCGTTTGTTTGTCCGAGGTTGCGGCCGTGTGCAAAATTAAAGGTCTCGTGCATACATTACGAAAACGGTCTATTCACCTGTTGCCATGGTAGTTACAATTGATGGTAAGTTGCAATAATTGAAAGCCCTATATGTAACATGGCCCTGCTCCTCAGGCCATGGTCACTGTCTGCTCACCATCTTGAGGTTGAAGTCCTCCTCCGTGTTGGGCGTCTGTCTGCACAGGGTGCCGTCCACCTGCAGGGTGGTCCTCTTGAACTCTCTGCACACCGCCTCAAACCACTCCTGTTGGCTCACTTGCGGCTGCCCTGGCTGCTGGCTGCCCAGACCTACGGGAGCAATGGTTCAAAAAGAGAACATTTCAAATGGATCATAAAGAGAACATTTCAAATGGTTCATGAAGAGAACATTTCAAATGGTTTATGAAGAGAACATTTCAAATGGTTCATGAAGAGAACATTTCAAATGGATCATGAAGAGAACATTTCAAATGGTTCATGAAGAGAACATTTCAAATGGTTCATGAAGAGAACATTTCAAACGGATCATGAAGAGAACATTTCATCAGGGGTTTCTGGAACAGAGCTCCATAAACCCAGGACTAAGGAGGATCAGTCAACAATGAGTTTAAGGACTCTGCACACCGGCTCAAAACCACTCCTGTTGGCTCACCAGTGGCTGCCCAGACCTACAGGAGTAATGGTTCACGAAGAGAACATTTCAAATGGTTCATAAAGAGAACATTTCAAATGGTTCACAAAGAGAACATTTCAAATGGTTCAGGAAGAGAACATTTCAAATGGATCATGAAGAGAACATTTCAAATGGATCACAAAGAGAACATTTCAAATGGTTCATAAAGAGAACATTTCAAATGGATCGTGAAGAGAACATTTCATCAGGGGTTTCTGGAACAGAGCTCCATAAACCCAGGACTAAGGAAGATCAGTCCACAATGAGTTTAAGGACTCTGCACACCGCCTCAAACCACTCCTGTTGGCTCACCTGCCCAGGCAGCTGGCTGCCCAGACCTACGGGAGCAATGGTTCACGAAGAGAACATTTCAAATGGATCACGAAGAGAACATTTCAAATGGTTCATGAAAAGGACATTTCAAATGGTTCATGAAGAGAACATTTCAAATGGATCATAAAGAGAACATTTTAAATGGTTCATGAAGAGAACATTTCATCAGGGATTTCTGGAACAGAGCTCCATAAACCCAGGACTGAGGAGGAGTAGTCAACAATGCGTTAGCTGCCCAGACCTACAGGAGCAATAGGTAATGAAGAGAGCATTTCAAATGGATCATGAAGAGAACATTTCAAATGGTTCATGAAGAGAACATTTCAAATGGTTCATGAAGAGAACATTTCAAATGGATCATAAAGAGAACATTTCAAATGGTTCATGAAGAGAACATTTCATCAGGGATTTCTGGAACAGAACCCCATAAACCCAGCACTAAGGTGGATCAGTCAACAATGAGTTTAAGGACTCTGCACACCGCCTCAAACCACTCCTGTTGGCTCACCAGTGGCTGCCCACGCTGCTGGCTGCCCAGACCTATGGGAGCAATGGTTCAAAAAGAGAACATTTCAAACGGATCATAAAGAGAATATTTCAAATAGTTCAAGAAGACACAATTTTTTCAGGGGTTTCTGGAACAGAGGTCCATAAACCCAGGACTAAGGAGGAGTAGTCAACAATGCGTTAGCTGCCCAGACCTACAGGAGCAATAGTTAATGAAGAGAGCATTTCAAATGGATCATGAAGAGAACATTTCAAATGGTTCATGAAGAGAACATTTCAAATGGTTCATAAAGAGAATGTTTCATCAGGGATTTCTGAAACAGAGCTCCATAAGCCCAGGACTAAGGAGGATCAGTCAACAATGAGTTTAAGGACTCTGCACACCGGCTCAAAACCACTCCTGTTGGCTCACCAGCGGCTGCCCAGACCTATGGGAGCAATGGTTAATGAAGAGAACATTTCATCAGGGGTTTCTGGAACAGAGGTCCATAAACCCAGGACTAAGGTGAATCAGTCAACAATGAGTCTGCGGACTATGCATACTGGCTCAAAAGAATTCCTGTTGGCTCACCTGCGGCTGCCCGTTATCCTGCTGTTACCATGGTAGTTGCCATTGATGGCAGAGTTACCATTAATTGTTTTATGTAATGGTCCCAGGACTGGGCAGCAGATAGTCTATTACAGCCTGACATGTTTGCAATTGACACAACATGTATACTGTGATTGTACTAGAGTTTATAAGAGAAATGTCCCACACCATGACATAAATTCTTGTGCATGTATAGTACATGTTATTCGTTTGGTTTATTTATGCTCATAAAGATCTATTTTTAATTTTTTCTGAGTACTCGGTTTTTCTATCTTGTTTTTTGGTGACACTATCCTGATCTGTTGTAATTATTTGTAAATTGTAATTTTTCTTAATTTTGGTTTTATGATTCAATAAAAGAAATAAATATTAAAAAAAAGAAATGTCCCACAGTCTGGAGGCCAGGCTAAGTATAGTATGCCTTACCCATGGCCATGGCAGCCAGTTTGCTGCTCCCATGTCTGTTGATGAAGTCCTCTGCTTCACTGGGCATGCAGCAGGAGCGGAGGAGCATTGAAAGGCATTGTAGGTGGAGATGGAAACCTCCCAGTAACACAAAGCTGGTCTGCGGCAAGATGGCAATTTCATGTCGGTAGATCTGTATGGAAGGAAGTTGAGAGAGGCCGCATTCATCAATGCTCCTTTACTGCATATCAGGAAAAGTTGTCCGTGATACACAGCGCAGCTACAGTCGGACTCTTGTTTGCAGTCACTTCCGATTCCGGTCTCGTGCACTAGAGTATGAGAGCCTGACAGTGGACACGACTGCTTAAAGATATTTGAATGTGGCTACGCGGTGCATTGTGGGGCAAACTTTCCTCTCCATGTGGTACAAAGAATTGCTACATGAACATCAATTCTAACACAATAAAGGTACATTCACAGTACATTATGGGGCAACTTTCTCCTCAATGTGGTATTGAGAATTGCTACATGAACATCAATTCTAACACAATGAAGGTACATTCATGGTACATTAGGGGCAACTTTCTCCTCAATGTGGTATGAGAAATTGCTACACGAAGTACATTTACAAGGAAGGAGTCTACAGCTGCCCCTCTCCACATACAATATGAAGCAGCCACTTGAAGGGATAATTACCAAGAAATTATGTTGGTTTTAATAAGAGCAGGATTATGAAAGGAACATATTAGTGACGGTTTGATGAAAATCCGTCAAAGGATAAGAAAGTTAAGATTGTTTGAAGTTTTTATACGCAAGATACTCTGTCATATGTTGTGTGCAAATTTCTTTTGGAAATGTTGATTATCTCATAAGATTATGTGCATCATTTTACCTGTACATTTGGTACATCATCAGAAACTTGTTTTTACACACATACCTCTAAGAAAAATAATCATTCCTTCATCAAAAACAGAAAAAGAGCAATTTATGAAATCATACAGCAAACAACAAGCAACAAGCAAACGGAAGATTAACTCACACGCGACGCCACAAAATAATAACTTTAAAAGATAATAACTTTCTTATCCTTTGCAGATTTTTGTCAAACCTTTACTAATATGTTTCTTTCATAATTTTGTTTTTAGAAAAATCAACCTATCCCTTTAAACAGTAAAAACTGTCTACAAAGACAACCTCTTTGATATTACAGACTGCATGTGAAAACTTGAAGTGGGCAAAAACATTAGGAATTCAATAAGTTGGGGAAAACATTATTTTTTTGGATGTCAATGCATTAGAAATAATTGCAAGAAAGAGCCTGTGGCATCAAGACTAATCTGCCAATTTGCATCCCTAAATGTCAATGTGCGTATCATTACAACATTCATAACTTTCTGATTAGTTGTCAGATTTCCCTCAAACTTTCTCTGCTCTTCTTCTCACATGTTTGTACTTCAATCAACAGCAAATCATATTTGGACTGGAATTGCCCTTCCCTGAGACAGCAGCACACGTTTCTACCTTTGACTGTGACTCCAGTTTCCGTCTGGCCTCCTGGAGGGAGGGGTCATTGCTGCTGGGTGAGCCCCTCTGGGTCTCAAGAAGGTGGACGTCTTGAGACGACAGACTGTCGCCTCGCCGCAGAGGCCTTGTTAGCTGCAATCAAGGATGAGGGGATATCATAGATTTTGTATCTATCTGAAAGGGGAAAATGGCTATTCAATACTTGAAGCACACCTGTTTTTAAAACATGAATACAAATCATTATGGACTTTTATCAAACCTTCATGATACAATGAGTTTCATGGTACACCATCCATTATGGAACAATCATAGTGTTGCCACAGTTTGTTCACATAGTTAACTATGTGTTCACAGTGTTGTCACAGTGTGGCAACTATGTGTTCACAGGTTTGTCTTGCTGACACATGACCGCGTTCAACCAATCAGTAATCAATACTAGACTAACCTGAATAATGTAAGGTCATGTATTGAAAACGGTTGAACTCTCAGGCAGAAAAGACAGTACATTCAAGCAAATAAAATTCTTCTGAAAACAAAATTAAGGTGATGTAAATCATGATCTAACTTGTTCCAACTCTACTTGACAGCAAGCAAATCTCAGTGACTCCATTTAGTTTCTTAGCACTTTCATGTAGGGATTTTGGATAGAGCATAACCCTGAAATATGGATGGTAACAAAATCATGGTACCATGTTGGACAAAGGATTAAAACCTAAGGAAGAAAAGCAGGTTGTGCACATAGTTTTCATGAATATTAAGTTGTCTAGTGAAATCAGAACAATCATCCTGTTTGTGATCACTGCAGAGGTGTTGTAAAGATAAACTAAAACAAATAAAGATTGATTGCATTTCTCTATAGATCTCAAATGATATGAATAAGGTGCATATATCATGCTGCACTAACATCTAGGTTTAGTGCATGGGTTATTTTTCTAGGATTACGGGCCTCGGTTTATGTTAAGGCCCACGTCTGTGGCCCTTTATTGCCTGATATCTAGCACTTCTAAATACTATTAAACCTCTCAGTGCAAACCAGGAAAAGACCATTTCCTAATCACATGTTTCATGCATGTATGGTACTGGGAGGGTTAATATGAATCCCTTCTTTGTACTTGGAAGCAGACAATCCAATTAGGATCAAATAATCCAAATGGCAGGTTGGTACCTGGGACACTAAGCTGGTGCCGACATTATCCCACACATCCACACAGCCAAATATGGGTCATGTTTTTGAAGTAGAGTGAGACAGAGAGAGGAAGAGAGTAACAAAGATAAAAGAGAGGAAAAGAGAAAAGAAAAAGAGAGGGGGGTTGGGAGGGGAAAGGACGGAGAGAAGGAGGGAGAGAAGAAGGGGAGAGAGAAGGGGAAGAGCTAAGAGAGGAGGGAGTGGAGGAGGGAGAAGAGGAGAAAATGGAGGAGGGTGTGGAGGAGGGAGAGGAGGAGGGAGAGGAGGAGGGAGAGGAGGAGGGAGAGGAGGAAGGAGAGGAGGAAGGAGAGGAGGAGGAGGGAGGCAGAGAGGGGGCAGGGGAAGGGGAAAGGAAGGAAAGGGAAAATAAAGGAAAGAGAAAAGGAAGAGAAAGGGAAGAGAAAGGAAAGAGAAAGGAAAGAGAAAAGGAAGAGAAAGGGAAGAGAAAGGAAAGAGAAAGAAAAGGAGGAGAATGGGAAGAGAAAGGGAAGAGAAAGGAAAGAGAAAGAGAAGAGAAAGGGGAAAGAAAGGGAAGGGGAAGGGGAGAGAAAGGGAAGGAAAGGAAAAATAAAGGAAGTAGAGAAGGGAGAGAAAGGGGAGAGAAAGGAAAGAGAATGGGAAGAGAAAGGGAAGGGAACGGGAAGAGAAAGGAAAGAGAAAGGGAAGAGAAAGAAAAGAGTAAGGGAAGGAAAGGAAAAAATAAAGGAAAGAGGAAAGGGAGAGAAAGGGAAGAGAAAGGGAAGAGAAAGGGAAGAGAAAGAAAAGAGAAAGGGAAGATAGTGGAAAGAGAAAGAGAAGAGAAGAGAAAGGGAAGAGAAAGGAAAAAGGGAGAGAAAGGGAAGGGGAAGGGAAAAGAAAGGGAAGAGAAAGGGAAGAGAAAAAAAAGAGAAAGGGAAGAGAAAGGGAAGAGAAGGGGAAGAGAAAGGGAACAGAAAGGAAAGAGTAAGGGACAAGAGAGGAAAGAGAAAGGGCAGAGAAAGGGAAGGAAAAGGGAAGAGAAAAGGAAGAGAAAGGGAAGAGAAAGGGCAGAGAAAGGGAAGAGAAAGGGAAGAGAAGAAAAAGAAAACAGTAATGAACAAAAGAGGGAAGAGAAAGGAAAGGGATACTAGTAATACACCTACCTGGCTTGCAGACATCCATGAGGAGCAAGCCTCCCGGACCTCTGGGGGGCTCTCCTCCCCTATGAGGAGGTCCTCCAGCTCCTGGTAGCGGCTGAGGGGGGCGTGCAGGTCTGCAGCCGTCTGGAAGAAGTGGTACTGGGTCTGCAGCATCAGCAGGAAGCACCGGGCCAGTACCTGGAAGAGGTAGAGAGGAAGAGGGAAGGGGGGAAAGACAGAATGGGACATTAGTACTCAAACACACACGTATAATAAAATAAACCATGCGTAATACTATGTTTCAAAGCGCCATGGCACTATTGTCTTGTGACTTTTGGCAAAGTTGTTATCCTTGCAATGGGGAGAGCTAGGACAAAAGCCTGAAAGAAGGGCTAGATTATTCAGACAGATAGACAAACAAACCTACAGACAAACAAACCTACAGATGAAAATGCATGAAGACACATCCGTCACCACTTAATACCAAATCTAAAGTTGTCGAATCAAGTTGTGTTGTGTCCTGAACTCCGATGATCAAGCTCTAAAATCTGCATGTTTTGTTTTGAAAATGTTTCATTTTAATATCAACCTACACTGAGCATCTTTTATACTGGTACTTAACAACTGAAAAGGTGTTATTATAAATACATACACATGTATGCGTGTGTTTGTCTTTACCCTGCAGCTCTTTTATACTACAGGTTCAAGCTGAAGATTTAAATCTACAGCATCTGGCGCTCAATTTTAGTGTGCAATGCACATTATTATTGAAGACAATATTGTCTCATAATCCCCACAACAAGGCTAAATTCAGTTTCACAATGTCTTTGTTCAGTCTCAAAAGTTCAAAGCCATATCATTTTGCTTACAAATGAAAGTTGTAATATACACACTTCCTGATATGCTTGGAAGCTCATTGTGTTAAAATCAAAACCAAAGCAAAAATACAGTAAAATGGTATAGTATACACACTGACTGTACAGAATGTATTCTACAGCAAGCTGTACATGTATTGTGAAATATCATACTGTAAATGAACACTGTCTGTACAATGTAGAATTTAAATCAAGTCAACTTGATACAAAGTTGTGTGAGTATGGGTACATGTATATGTTCAAGTATGTGTGTATATGTGTGTGTGTGTGTATGTGTGTGTGTGTGTGTGTGTGTGTGTGTGTGTGTGTGTGTGTGTGTGTGTGTATGAAGAGGAATATTTCTACCTTTTCATGCAATTACTTAAGTTCTTGAAGCTAAATATACCAAGTGGTATGATTTCCATTATGCATGAAAACATTCTGGTACAATCCTATTCTTGTACAATACATGATGGTCTTATAGATTTTTGTATATGATTTCTAACTTCTGTTAACAGTACAATGTCTTTATAACAGAGGTGCATTAAACCATGAAATTCATACATTTTCACATCACTTCACACATCAAAATACTTCAAATTGTACTTTCTTTCACACATCAGGGTAAACAATGAAAGTGAAAGTCTATTTTTGTTCATCAATTCTGATCGTTTCTTGCGGCTTTGCATACATGTATGCTGAGATTACGATCTGAGTAGTCTATTCATGTATAAAAAACTGGAAGCAAAGAAGATCAAAGGACCGTAATACACAGTACTTGAATGCATGAAATCTGTCTGACAAATTTGATTTCTTGAAATTTGTGTTCCAACTGTCCATTGTACAAGGGAGCTCAACAAACAAATGTACAAATTTTTTTCCCAGCATACTATAGGATAATTGTTTTGTTGATTGTATTTCTCTGAAATTTCTGTTGTTTCTCTTCAATTTTCTTCTAGGTTTTCGGATTCTAAGAACTATGGGCACTCATTTCTCTGAGCATATAGGATTTGATTTGTTGATTGTATTCCTGTGTATTTCATTGAGTTTCTCATTCTACTGACCGCTAGAGATAATTTCATTCTAGGTTTTAGGTTCACATAAAGACTTGATGACATGCCTATAAACATTTGAACTGGAAATGAGATTTGGTAGATGTAATTATACTACCCCATTAAATTATACATTTGTATTACATGTTTTAGGTCTACATAAAGTATCAAAATACTAGAATACGTGCCTACTAAATACAATAAATACATGTACAGTATTTATTTGTACAAAATGAGATGGTTATTAAGCAAAAATTCAGTAATTGATACAATCCTATTAAATTATAAATGTAATATATCAGGTGGTACAGTCCTAATGTATACTGTAGCTTTGTAATTACAAAATTAGGGCATAATATTGTACACATATGTAAAAACAAAAAAAAAAGTACTGCTCCTGTCATTGTATACTGCAAAATAACATGTGTACTGTACACAATTTAATATGAAAGTAAGATAATTTGACCATCATCCATATAATATGCTTACTAGGTATACAAATCAATGTGTGTGTATGTGTACATGACCACGACCTTGACCATAGGTCTACACAGCCATATAGAACTGCTAACCAGTACTGCCGACATGTGACAATTTTCTTAGTCTATGCACCTTGTACGTTTCACTCTGACAAAGTGGATTCAATCCGGTGCATTGATCAGCTCTGTAGCTCTATCAAGTCGGTCGGTCGCATTGTATAATGAATACACCCGCCTTCCTAGAAATCAACCTTCTGAGAAAATTGAAGCCAGTGAGTAATGATAAAGGGGATGCGGAGGCCTTCGCTTGTTTGGCTTCTACGTGGACTTACACGTACTGCTCATATCTATAGTCAGCACATAAACACTGAAGATGGATGTGACAATAGAAGAGAAAGATGATGCATAAGAGGAAGAATGTATTTCAAAGCCAGAACGGGGGGGGGGGGGCGGGGTGGGGGGGGGGTGTTGGGTTACAAAATGGAGGAGGGCAGTATTCCTCTCTGCTCTCAGGGTTACTTCTCTAGAGGATAAGGAAATCATTTACAGGTTTACTGCCTTTAGTTTATGTTGTTGGTGTGTATGTGTGTGTGTGTATGTGTGTCTGTTTGTGCGTGTGTGTGTATGTGTGAGTGTGCGCGTGTGTGTGTATGCTTTTGTCTAATTTTCCTTGCCCCTGTTCAGTTCTTCCCCCATCCATCCCCTTCAGTGCAAAGCTAATCTTACAACTATTCCCTCTCATCCAGTGTCTGAGCTCTGGCACTGTTGTCGCAAGTCATCAATGAGGCTCAAGCCAAAATGAAGGAATCAAAGAAAAATCTACAGTTTCAATGTCATATAGATTGCAATGCTACCCTTTGATCCTACACAACACAATTCCCAGTCACATTCTTGGCATATTGCCAAATCCCTCCTTATGTTCCTCACACAACTATTTGTTGAAGAATTATAAAGTTTCAAGTTTCTCTATGTCCTCCATTGATATGACAACAAATTCCAGAGGACTTAAAAAAAGAGGAGATACGATTATTTAAACGTTTGATGGGTTTGCAGTCAAAGAGGCCGGAAGGGCCAGGTTTCATGGTGCTACAGAATATGAGTGATATATGTCCTGTTCATAAAAAACAACATTGCAATGAATTAATGTCTTTATAGTTTGATGAACTACATATCCTTGTAGTTACGTTACAGAACCGTACATAAAACAATATTGCAATGAATCAGTGTCTTTGTAGTTTGACAAACTGCATGTAGTTGGGATCTCAGTAATACCAGTCCTCACAAACTGCATGCCTACATGAATTGTATGTGTAGCAACATGCATCAGAACTCCTCTTGGGAAGGGGAAGGGGGGGGGGGTGGAGGGGTAGAGGGGAAAACAGAGGAAGAGATAGAGAGAGGGAATAAAGAGAGAGAAAAAGATTCCATATT
>OZ022581.1:4353298-4422099 GCA_963669155.1 Arbacia lixula | reverse complement strand
CGACGACGACAACTCCGGTGGCGGCATATTAATAGCCGGGGAGTCTGGGACAGAGGAGATGGGGTCAGGGAAAACGAGAACGTTTGTACCTGATTAGACGACGGATGAAACAGTGAGAGGAGGTAGTGCGGGGCGCATGTACAGCTAGACTGGAGATGGGGAGATGGAGGGATTTGTAAATCGAGAGGCTGGAGTAGGACAATGATTAGTGATGAGATGGAAATGGAAATTGAGGTACGATAGGAAGATTAGTGGGAAGTAAGACCATAGATAAGAAAATACAGAGAGAGGGAGGGAACAAGAAAGCTGACAGAGATTTGTTTCTTAATGCATGTACGTACAGGGTAAGTAGCGAGGCAGACAAATCAAATTATTTACAGTGTGATATTAAAGACTTTACAAATCTATGTGCACACATTGTCTCGTCTAAGATCACAAGGAAATTTTACACATGTGCAATAAAGAATCATAGACGTTACAGTTACATTTCAGACTACCATAACTGTCTACATACATTTGCACATGCACTACAGGTACATGTACATGTACATGTAGTTATTACAGCATACATGTACTACTTGGTATACTGTTTTTCCTTTTCTCCTCTGACAGTGTACACTGCAAAACTATTTCTACATATGCATGCTTTATGACCTTTTGAATAGGAAGTGCATACTACAGTCTTCAAAATTAAAAAAGAAAGTTGTTTTATATAAAAAAAATAACACGGTACATTTCATAAAAGAAAAGAAAAACACATAATACAGAAACAAACAAACAAACAAAAAATAGTGGATTTATTTGGAAGAGAAGCTGAGCCTGGGAGGCAAACTCAGTACAAAATATGTTATTTTAGTCATTACTTGAATCTTACATGTAAATGTACATCACTGTTTCACATTTGAACAAACAATGGATCTACAATTACATAGTTTTGGGTGTTAAAGGGCTATACTGTACTGTACTGAGAAGACAAAAAAGTCTTCAAAAGGTGATCATGAGCAACAATCCTCAAAATTTTCGGCACGAACAGTTTGAAGACTTGTCATTTAATCACTAATTACTCAGAATGTGGATCATTTAAGGACAAATAACTTAAGCAAATAAATTCATAAGCAAGTTCCTAAAATGGACAATACATGGATTTGAGACCATTAGCAAGTAGATTGCTCACAATCACCTTTGAGGGCCTTTTTGTCTTCCCAGTACAGTATATTCCATTTAAAGACAGGTTGTCCCTATTTCAGACCTGTCAAAAAAAAAAAAAAAAAAAACATGGAAAATGGAAGAACACATCGTATTAGAACTTCCCTCCCAATAATAGAATTGGAAACTGACTTTCAGCAAAATTATAGTGATCAATGTATTTTGAGGAGGTTTTGGGTTGGTAAATGGAATACCATTTTACCATGGGTCCCATTCTGGTTTTCATTTCATGATACCATACATCTAGGTGCGTCTTCATTAGCCCGATCAGACGAAACAGCGAGCTAGTTTGCTGATCCGGGAAACTAGCCTGAAGTTGCAATCGCGTCTTCATTAGCTCGAAACTCAGGATACTTACATGTAAAGACAGCCAGTCCCTTTTTCAGATCACCACAAAACCATCGAAACATTGGCAAAACATATAGAGAAGTGTAAGCAAGCTCTATATTCACAATTTGAAACTGATATGTAGTGTAAAATTCAAATAATGCACGTAAACAACGTCTGATTAATAGTCTTTACCTCAGGCTCTTAGCAGTTTGTGTTGAAATATCTGCTTTATTGATTAATCTGTTTATTAAATTATAAAACACATTATGAAAAAAAATGTTATATGGAAGGAATCATCTCCAAAGTTTGGTAGTTACTCATAAAATTAGGATTTCACACACACATAATAACCACATAGATACTGTAACAAAGACTAATACTTTTTTCGTAGTACGAAAAAAGTCGGTTTGAAATTTAACGGCTGAAATTTTTTACATATACAGAAAGCTTCAACATGCTATATTCTTAGAAATGGTCTTGAATCACACTTTCTTCAATTTACGATCGTGATAGACGATTTCAAATTTGAAGCTTGCAAAAGAGACGGACAATCTTTAAGCTCGAGCTCGGGATGGACAAATTATCCCGATGTTCATGCATGCGTAGCGCGAGATGGAAATAGGCCACGACTGCATGGCTTCGGTTGTGAGCTCATCCTTCACGCACGTATAAAAACAAGCGTAAACAATGCCCCAGTGCGCACTGATGCATGCTGGGATCGAGAAACTTTCAGGCTAATGAAGACGCTCCGAGCTAGCTTGATTTTTGGCCATCTCGCCCAAGATTTCTTGGGAAATTTTCTCGACCAAATAGCTAGCTATTTCACCTGATCTGGCTAATGAAGACACAGATAGCTATTTTGTGATCTGACTTGGCTATCCCGATCAGAACTAGCTACACAACAGCTCAAAGGAATTGGCATAGGGAAAGGGAAAGGAAAGAAAGGGAAGGACCCCCCAGTCTTAAACTGCGGTATATTTTGTCCAGTTCAGCATGAAACATGATGCTTTAGCCTAAAAAGCACCGTGTTTCATGCTGAACTGGAAAAAATATACCGCGGTTTACAACTGCAGCTCCTTCCCTTTCTTCCCTTTCCCTTTCCCTATGCCAATTCCTTTGAGCTGTAGTGTAGCTATTTTCGCTACATCGGGCTAATAAAGACGCCCCTCATGAAAAATCATCTCAAAATGATAAAATCATCAAAATAATACGTCTGGTGATATTGGCAGAAATGTTCTGCTTGGTGGAATAACAGGCCAAGGTATAAATCATATAATCAGTACAAAATGAAATCAAACAGAAGGTTCTACAGTACATAATAAGCCCAAGCTTTAAAGTATGAAAAATGTGTAACTTTTCCTTCCTATCTCAAATTAACTATGAATGCAAATGGTTGAACTTGTTCTTTTTGTTGAAAATGAACACGGACATATGTACATGTGATGTGAGGGTTGGGCTGTTCGACAGCTTCTGGTTGTCGAGAGCAACCTTTGTCTGAAATATGTGTATAGCATAAAACCTACTCGAAATGAATACCATCTATTAACACAGAAAGTTGTTTGCCCACAGCTAGCAGATAACTCTCCTGTCCTCTTTCTCTCTCCCTCTCTTTCTCTCTCTCTACTGTCATATTGTTTGTTGTTTATCCAGCACTTTAGTGGTTGTAACTTCCTGCCCTGGGTGCATCCATTACAAGACGTTTACAATCCTCTTCCAATCATTCACCTCACTTTGAAATCAATTATTCATGGCACACTTTATCAATCATAAATCAAGTCATCAATCGTTTATCAGGCAGATTTAGCGGTGCAAAGAAAAAGACATTTCCGTTGAGTGGTAACCTGCCAACCCATTGGAAAACGAGGCGTGATACAGATATCGACTCTATAAAGCCCTACACACTGTGCCGTAATAGCACAAGACTACACAGGGCATAAACAGGGCTCTTGCCAGGATGACTTTTGCACCGTGTAAAAATATTTGCGTTCACACACAAGACTTAGTCAGATCCTTGTACATAGTCTCACACAATATTTAAAGATCTCACTAGCCAGCAAGCACCACATGCTTATGCATGCACTCATACTGTACACGTACGCATTTACACAAAATCTCATACACAAACCAGCATCGCCATGTTTATATGGACCCTGCGAATGCCTTGGCTCAAAAATTGCCGCTATTCATTAAAAATCTCATGAACATTGCAAATTTGACCACGGTCATGATCTCGCTGATAAGCGAAAAATTTGGGGTTCACACAAAGTCAGATTTCAATGTCAAATTCTCATTTACATTGTTGTGTGTGAATCTGGTGAGCAGGGATATGAATTATGGCTAAAGTCTAATTTTGTAGATATAAAAAATACTAACGACCAATCAAATTGTGTGATTAGTGATTACTGATACTCGATAAACATGTGTGATATAACAATGTCTTGTTCAAGTAATGTATATTACATCAAAATCAAATGCTTGATTATTTGTACGTTACCTGTAGAGAGCCCCAAGGGAATACAATACAAAGGGTTAAAATAAGGAAATATACAAGAGCAAGAATTCCTACCTGGACCGCTTCCTCTGACATCTCTTGGCTCCCCCTACTGACCAGCCGACCAATCAAAGAAGAGACATCGTCCTCGATTTGGGCGCTGGCGTCCCGCGTCCGCGACCCAAGGTCCTGCGATACCTCCCGCCACCTAACTGCCGGCTCCCCTACAGAGGTGTCGTCAAAGAGGGCAGCAAACGTCTCCGTCAGGTGTCCACTGGCCCGACACATGGCGTTCATGGCCGTCAGACATTGTTCGCTGTACGTCTGCAGGTCCTCCAGATTTGCTGCTAGCGTGTTTGGTAAACTCCGGTGGAACTGCGAGCGGCTTTTGCCGCTGCCCTCCACCGACATCTTCCCGTCAGGTTCGCTACCCGACGCGACACAAAATATCCACAAAAATTTCTACCTGGCCTATTTCCTCAAAAAGTGAAGGAAGTCCACTCACATTCGCGTCTTGAATTTGTCTGAGACTGGCTCAGCCAAGGCCTCGGGTTGTGCTGTCGCTAAAACGTGTCACACTCATATTTCTTTCAAACTCATTAGTTTCAGTCTCTTTGTGTCCGTGTATTAATTTTGTCAGTGAGAGCAGGTCTACGTCACTCACAGCTGAAAGGCAGGCCAGCGGTAACTTCCTGCCCCAAGTTTGCTCAAACCATTCATGGAAACAGCACACGCGTCCAATGAAATACTGCTATTCATGTTGCCCGACAATAGGCCAGTTTCACTGATGGAAGTCTGTGGTTTTTATTCCTTGCATCCCTCGCTCCTACCACCAGCACTGCTCGCTCCTCTTCCCTCGGCTCTTCTGTCTCTCCTGTTTACTTTCTCCCCATTCTTCCAGGGCTCTATTCTGGAGCTGAATGAAGAGAGTTTTTCTTGGACACGATGCCACGACGACAAATCACGTCGCGGTGTGACGCTGACTGGAAGCTAGGTACATGAATATGGAGGTTACTAAGGAGTGAATAGACTCCACTAATAGAATGGAAAGCTTCCTCTTCCGATTTCTTTTCTTGGACTTTTTGTGTGAGAAATCTACTTCCGTTTGACCTACTGGAAGTGGAATCTCAAGAGCGAAACATCTTGCTTGCTGCTGGAAGATCCATACGAAGACGTTGCACAGGCTGCCAAGATCGAGTATAGCTTGTCTGCAAAAAAGGCAAAATTGGAGCAAAAAATTATTGGCTTCCTGCTTCATCTCAACTATATGTATCTTCAGAAATACATATATTGAATAACCAATGATCACTGCAGTAGTTTTATGGGTCATATTACCTGTACATGTACACCCTTATACAATATATAAAACCTATGATAAAATTGCGAACATACAACAATCAACAAACAGATGAGGAGAGTTTGTTTACCTTTTCCTTCATCGTATTTTGTCCCTTTCCTCACTCTCCCTATATCATTCTCTTTCCATCACCACCATTGTTGTCATCATCAGAAATAATGCACTATTTTGCAACAGAAGTGTGATACTGTAGTCGTATGAGAAGGGGAGAGAGAGAGAGAGAAAGCACACAATCAGAGTATGACAAATGGGCGAGAGATGGAGAGAAATAGAAAGAGAAAGAGTGTGCAAGGGAGCAAGGGAGTGAAAGAGGGAGTGAGAGAGAGAGAGAGAGAGAGAGAGAGAGAGAGAGAGAGAGAGAGAGAGCGTGCAAGCGAGAAAGGGAGTGAAAGAGGGAGTAAGAGAGAGAGAGCAAGAGAGAAACACAAAGAGAGGAGGGGGGGTTGCCAGTGCTCAGTTGATTGTGCGTGGTATTAACACCATGTGTGTACACACATTATGTATAACATGTGGTACAAAAATAACATGAACCATTTGCAGAATTGTTGTTTTGGGCAACATAATGTACATTTGTTATACAATGTAAGATAATAACTGGTGTAAATCAGTCGTTTCTGGCCAAAACATATTTCACCATGCACAAAACTAATCCTGATGTGAGTCAGGGGGGGGGGGGGGGGCATAAGGAGAGTCAGAGAGAGAGATAGAGAGAGAAAGATTAAAAGACAGAACGCACTAGGGGGGGTGAGAAAAGCAAATAGACAGACAGACAGATGGACAGAGAGATAGAGAGAGAGAGTAGGAGGTTCTCATCTGATCCCTCAGATGATAGTAATAATAATTGTACATGTGAACCTTCCAAGTTCAAATTATTTGCGGCCAATGCTCAATAATGGCACAATTATAGATAATATCAACAGGGATAAGGACAAAAAAACTAGTAATGTAATTTTCGAGCGTGCTTCATGTGTAAATTAGATCTTGGCTGATTTCCTTCAACATGATGTTGATTGAAGACATTTTTGCTTGCTGTACAAACACAAAATATGTCATTTATTTGTCAAGGCTTTCACTATGACATGTATTCGCTCCTGATTTATGCAGATGAATCCAAAAACATTAACTTTATATATAATAGACACAACCTATAGTGTAGGCTAGTTGCAAAATACTCCCAGGTCTAAAATAATAAAGTTATCACTACAGTCAATAGAAGAAAATACTACCGGGTATTCAAGAATGCCTATCAGAAAATAAGAATGAAACTAGAGAAACTTGACTGTCCGGCAGTACAAACTTTGATCAAATGAAATTATTTCTCGAGCTCTTGTGTAAAAAGTGAAATATCAGGATTTGACCTTGACCTACCTGTATGACCTTTCAGCTTTAACCTACCTGAATTTAATCACTGAATTAGCTCTCATATGATATCATTGAAGTATATTTGGTGAAGTTTGGTTAGATATTTCTCGGGTTATAATGTAAAAAGTGTCATTTTGAGATTTGACCTTAGTCTGTGACCTTTAACCTTTGACCTACATGACCCAAAATCTAATCAGTTAATTATCCTGCCATATATTACCTTTGTATTAAGTTTGATGACATTTTTCTTTATACTCAGTTATCACGTAAACGAGATCCGCACAGAAGCACAGACAGACAGATGGATGGACGGACAACCAGGAAAATATAATACCATCCGGCAACGAATCCGGCAACTTCGTTGCAAAGGCATAAAAAGGAGACTTTTCAGGAGTTTATGTTGACCTATACATTTCATACATTTCAAGTGTGGGTGAAAGAAAAGATGTCATTAATGTTTCTTTCTTTGCTTTTTGTCATCATAGTTTTTGTTGCCTGATCTTTAATGAACTCTTGATTTGAACGCAAGTACATGTATGTATGTACATGTACAGGTAAATAATAACTGGGATATCAATTGTATGTGGGGTTTCCCGCTACTCTTTGGGGTTTTTTTTAAGGAAGACTGAATAAATGAATAAACAAGAAACTCAGTCAGATCAATGCTTCCAGCTGGAAATTTCTTACCAGTATTTGTGATTACATTCATCACAATGTAGAAAAGTTTGAATAACATTTCACTTGCATAATTTCTAAAGGATGTTAAACCCGAGAGCAGTGAAAAACTTAAACAGGGCTAAGGGCAAATTAGCCCTCGTTAAGCCAAAAAGACGCCCCCATAAATACAACATGAGCCCTGTGATTGCCTTTCATTCTCTAAAGGAGATAATGCAAAAGGTAGTTCAGGGTATTCATTTCAAGACATTGGCCTTAACAAAAAAGCCCCAACAAATTCTGATTGATTTTTTTTCAACTGCCTGAGAAGGAACCTACGGTACAAAGTACAGTATGCAATGTTTACAGGATGAGTTTTTGTCTGCAAAACAGATACACTTCCTTTAAAGCTAAGAGAAAGAAGTTAACAAACAAAAAAAAAACGGAACTCATAATCATGGCAGAACAGCTCTGCTGTCATCACAGGTTCCTGTTTTCTTTGATTTCAACGATTTTGTCATTATGAAATAATTTGTTCCTGTGATCCTGAATTGAAATGACACTAGAATATTTACAGTCATGGGAGAATGACTCTGAATGTTTCTGCCGTGATTGAATGGGTCACATCAAATCTGTAGTACAAAGTACTATACCGCACCTTTAAAGATGGCCCGTCCCTTTTACAAACATCTGCAAACTTCATAAAAGTTTGCACATATTTAGCACATATCTTTGGGCTACCAACGGTGTAATTTTAAAGTCAGAGGATCTATACCTCCCGTAGAATAAATGAAGATCTACATGTAACTAGTTTTCACTGAGATTTGACTCTTTTCGTGGTACGAAAAAAGAAAGCTCGATAAGTATCAAAGATTGTTTCCTCAAAACCGAATATTACCCTTTGTCGATTCCTGGGAAAGGTTATATAGCCACTCTCTCTCTCTCTCAAATGATGACAATGTCAGGGAACTTTCACACTTAGGTCTGCAAAAGGGATGGGCTACCTTTAAATACCACCTTGATTCTGTTCAACATGGGTGGTTTACAGCACACTACAAGGGATTTCCCCTATTGTGCTCCCTTCAAATCCATATCTCTGAGATTGACCTTAAAGGGATAGTCCACCCTGAAGTCAAGTTGGTTTCAATAAAAGCAAACATATGAAAGAAATATTAGTGAAGGTTTGACCAAAAAAAAAATGTTCTTTTGGAATTTCAATTTTGTGACGTCATGTGTGAGATGCTCTCCCATGTTATAGTATGATTACATAGATTGCACTTTGATGAAGGAATGATTTTTTTTTCAAAGAGGTATGTGTGTAAAATCATGTTTCTACTGATGTATCAAATGCCCAAGTAAAAGAAATATACTTTTGAGGAAATGTACATTTTCACAAAAAATTGTATGTAACATACGTTAGAGCATACAGTACACTAGTGTATACCAATGGATTTGCACATACAGTGTTAAGTTTAATGATCAGCATTTAGTGCTAGGCAAGTAATCATGAGTTTTACAAATGAAGACATTTTTTTAAATATTAAAAAAAAAATGATCATGAACTTTTGCCAACCTATTTCTCTAATTTGTCTTCTTTCATTCAATAGGCCATATTTGTCAGGTACACTGTATACGAAAGACGTTAAATTTTACACACAGCCGCAACCTTGGACAAGTTTACACTGCATGTCGTCTTCAACCAACGCCATGGTACGTAAACAATGCATAGGTCGCGGTGAAAGCATTCAATTTACTTTTGAGGAGAGAACATGTGTCAGATTTAGATATGACACATTCTAGCTCTTAATAACATCAAGAGTGTAGTTTCTCAGGGGAAAAAATCCCTTATAGAAAAATCTGCAAGCTTGCTGCAAGCTTGCTGCAAGCTTGCAGAGTGAGCTTGCCGCAAGCTAGTTGCAAGCTTGCCGCAAGCTTGCCGCAAGCTGGTTGCAAGCTTGCCGCTAGCTTGCATGGTTCCAAAAATGCAAATGAGATAACTTATTAGCCAATCAGGGCAAAGAATATAGCGCGTAACCTGCAACCTTGCTGCAAGCTTGCCGCAAGCTTGCCGCAAGCTTACCAGTAGAAACTAGTAAAATACCTACTGGAGCCATCAGGAGACCAATATGAATCAAAATTAAAAATATTGATGAAATATCAATTTAAATTTAGTATATGATAATCCGAATTATGGCATATTTCCTTATCGTTTTAACCTAATCCTCTCCTATCCTATATTTATTCCTATTCTATCCTATACCTATCCTACTTCCTGGTCTTTCCTTCACAGACTTTCATATATATAGCAGTACGGTTATAAGGTTCATAAAATATTGGTTACTACAACTTACATTTAAGAAGATAATTTTTGTTGTTATTATCATTATTGTATTCACTTAAGTAGGTGACATTCACTATTTTATGTTTAAACTTGAAATCATTACTTGGTAAAATTCCTTTTATCTGGTTAGGGGGAGGTTATCTATTTAAAAGTACAAAATTAGGACACGTAAATACATGCATGAATATTCATGAGCATCTCTATTTCTAATGGTTTCTATTGGTTTCTACTGGTCTCCATTACCAGTAGAATTCACTGGTCTCTAATGGTTTCTACTGGTTTGACTTAGTATTTTTCACACTCCTTTTCAAACCATTAGATCTCACTAGTTTCTATTGGTTTCTACTGATCTCCAATACCAGGAGAATTCACTGGTCTCTAATGGTTTCTACTGGTTTGACTTTGTATTTTTCCCACTCCTTTTCAAACCATTAGATCTCACTGGTTTCTATTGGTTTCTACTGGTTTGACTTTGAATTTTTGACACTCCTTTTCAAATCATTAGGTCTTACTGGTTTCTATTGGTTTATACTGGTCTCCACCAGTAGAATTCACTGGTCTCTAATGGTTTCTACTGGTTTGACTCTGTATTTTTCACACTCCTTTTCAAACCATTAAGTTTCACTGGTCTCTAATGGTTTCTCCTGGTTTGACTTTGAATTTTTCAAACTCCTTTTCAAAACATTATATCTCACTAGTTTCTATTAGTAATGGTTTCTCCTGGTTTGACTTTGAATTTTTCACACTCCTTTTCAAAACATTATATCTCACTAGTTTCTATTAGTGTGAAAAAAAACAAAGTCAAACCAGTTGAAACCATTAGAGACCAGTGGATTCTAATGGTATTGAAGACCAGTAGAAACCAACAGAAACCAGTGAGATCTAATGGTTTGAAAAGGAGTGTAAAAAAAACAAAGTCAAACCAGTAGAAACCATTAGAGACCAGTGGATTCTAATGGTATTGAAGACCAGTAGAAACCAATAGAAACCAGTGACATCTAGTGGTTTGAGAAGGAGTGTGAAAAAAACAAAATCAAACCAGTAGAAACCATTAGAGACCAGTGGATTCTAATGGTTTCTACTGGTCTTCAATACCATTAGAATCCACTGGTCTCTAATGGTTTCTACTGGTTGACTTTGTTTTTTTCACACTCCTTCTCAAACCATTAGATCTCACTGGTTTATATTGGTTTCTACTGGTCTTCAACACATTAGACTCTACTGGTTTCTACTGGTTTCTACTGGTTTGATTTCGTAGTTCCTCTTCAGACCAGTAGACTCTACTGGACCAGTAGAAACCAGTAGACGGTCTCTACTGGTTTCTTCTGGTTTCTATGGGAATTTTGACCTGGGTGGCCACAACAAACAATAATGTATCTTGATTTGGACCACAATGGTAATGTACACTGAAATGTAAACTGAATACAGGCAAAAATATATCAACATTATCTTTAATGCAATAATTGTTTACCTTTTGGTCTTGGTCGGCATCTAGGCATGCATTCGTCATATATTAATGTTAAGTTCCATGTCTTTTACATGTGACCTCTATCTAAATGAAGATAATTAGAATATTTTCAAAACTGCATATCTATGGCAAGGGATGGATATCAGATGAATATCTGTTTTAACTCAGCTATATAGGTGATGTTGAGTTCTGGCAAGGGTCAGAACAATAAGTTGTTAGTGTCTGTATATTGTCTAGTTTCATTATTAAAACACTCAAGATTTGGTTAAGATTTAAAAAGAAAGGGGCTTGAAATGATTAAATATGATTTGACACTTTTGGGGCGTATGCATGAATTAGTGTCATGTGCTAACATTTATCAAGTAATGTACTGTGTTAATTTACAGGGTGCAATTGTGGTGCTTATGGGCCTTATATTTACATAAATATTTACAAGCGTACGTGTGTAACCATGTTTATGTCCAGCAAGCTTAGAGGAATAAGGTTACTAGTACAGAACACATGTCCTGCAAGTCTGCAAGTTTGCAGAACCTAAGATTGAGTCCTGCCAACTTGCAGGTCCCGAGGTTGCACCCTGCAAGCTTGCGGAACATGAGGCCTGCAAGCTCGCAGCAAGTTTGCAGGATATGACGTCCAGTCTTGCAAGCTTGCTGCGAGCTTGCAGGGTGCAACTTCGGATCCCGCAAGCTTGCTGCGAGCTTGCAGGTTGCAACCTTGGGCCCTGCAAGCTCGCTGCAAGCTTGCAGGTTGCAACCTTGGGCCCTGCAAGCTCGCTGCAAGCTTGCAGGGTGCAACCTCGGGCCCTGAAAGCTCGCTGCAAGCTTGCGGTTAGCTTGCAGCAAGATTGCAAGCAAGGTCTGCAATCTTAAATTTGTGAACGCACGCTTATTAAGATTGCTGCAAGCTCACCGCAAGCTTGTTGCAAGCTTGTTGCAAGCTTGGATTTCTGTAAGGGATGTCACTTCAGAAGATATATCAGCAAAAATTGGCAATAAACACTGTCAGTAAAGTGCCTCTTAGATTCAGCATGTGCCGAAATGCAAGGCGTAGGACTTGTCCATTCCCAAAACTAAAAACAAATGTATATACGGGATCAAGGAATATGGAAGAAAATGCTGTACGGCACAATGAATCTCAAACATTTTCCAGTGCTTGTTGATGGGAGCCTAATGTGGTGTTAAACCACCCAACATTATTGGCATTGGACAGTAAACTAGACAAACCTGAGGTGCTTTCCTGTTGAGTTATTTTTATCTCACTCCTTCAATTCATATCCTTTTCCATTAAGTGGCCAAGCAAAGGCCAATAAAAATCATACAGGAACATAAGATCATCATGTACCGTTGTACGTACATGTACTGTACTCCTTGCACTAGCAAAAAAGCGTATTAGAATGAAATGGTAAATGTATGTATGAGTGGGACTACAGAATCGTCTTTTGAAATGTTAAGCTGCAAAAATTCACACTATTTGATAAATGTCAAAATCTTGTTTTCTGTGAAATTCTTGCTGTGCATCCGCTGAGTGATTGCTTCGGTCGCCGTCTGAACATGCCAGATTGATGCGCACAGGGGGGCATTTCATGAAAGTTGTCAGCACTGACTAAATAGTCAGTAGCAACAATTTCAAGGAAATCCTCAGTTTTGATTGGCTGAGAGGCACTAGCCTCTGACTGTTACTATGGTAACTGTCGGAGAAAGACAACTTGTCAGTTCTGACAACTTTCATGAAACGCCCCCCCCCCCCCCCCCCCCCAGCACTACATCATGTGAGACCAGTGTAAATATGATCAAAATGAAGACACTTATTTTTTAAGTCGAGAGCAGTCAACTTTTTCGGACTAAAATTTCAATTAAACATCTACAAGAGCCTCAAAGAAAATAGAAATCCGGAATCAAGAGTCCACTTTAAACAAAGAACACACATGAACTAGCAAGCAACTTCCATTTTTTTTCCCCAAATCACCAAGTTTCCATAACATTTTTAGACAAATGCAATCAGGAAGAGCCCATTGATAATAGACGTAAACACTGAGGTAATTAAGGAGACATACATTTTCAAACAAAAATTGACAGGCTGGGAGCTTTACCCTGAACATTTTAACATCATATCAGGAATTGTTTGGACTAGCCTACTCAAAATAATTTTAATCATAATTTTGACAATACATCTTAGACCTAGATCGAGAGGTCTAGATAGCCTCAATTTCAAGTAAGTCTGAAGATCAATACTTCCTAATAAAGGTATTTTCAGGGGAAAACAATCAGCCTGTCAATATTCATCCTTGAAAATGTGTGTCTCCATTTACGTGTATTTCTTGATCGAATTTGCGTTCAATTTTATAGTGACTTGGTGATTAGAAAGAGAAAAAAAAGAAAACAAGTTGTAGTTTGGTTGTTTATGTGTTTTATGTTTGAAGTGGACTCTTAACAGCAGAATTCTATTTTCTTTGAGGCTACCCTAGAAAAAAAAAGGGACTGCCATGAACTTCAATAATAAGATTGTCTTCATTTTGATTGTATTTTCTCGGAACATGCATGATGTAGTGCTGAAGGCATGCACCACGCGATCAAACTGACATCTCCAGTCAGTGACCGAAGCAATCATGGAGCAGGTGCACAGCAAGAATTTTGGAGAAAATTTTGTTGTGGCAATTGTGATTCTGCAGTCTCACGCATGATACTAGATGATACTTGATGCAGTAAAGCAGCTACACTACAGCTACAGCATATACTTACCATTGCGTCTAATGCATGTACGCATTTTTGCTAGTGCCTCAACTTCTCAAGTAAAGACCAAAGTGAGAATGGGCCAATAGCCTTACAACAGTCAACACCAACCAATGATCAGTGTACCTTCGTCTCTAACGTGGTATTCTACCAAACTGAAGTCAATGACTAATCACATGTAAATGCCACAACTACATTGGATCCAACATAAACTTAAACTGTACAAATCAAGTCGAAGCTTAAATAGCAAAGCCACAGTTTAGACTAATGATCAGTCTGCATAAAAACACAGCAGTAGGACAAATTTACATCGATTCACCACCATGACCACGTTCACAAAACACACAACTCGAACTCGACTCATAATTCAGTTTTCACAACAACATAAAAATCAGAATGCATTCTTTCTTTATGATTGCCTTAGTTCACATTTGATTTAGAGTGATTTTTTTCTAAACAAGTTGAAATGCAATAGTAATACGACAAATTCGAAAGATACACATTCAATGGATATTGCAGAATTCAGACTTACAATTATCTGGTAATTTTTCTCAGAAACCAGCTGAGAAAATTTCGCATTTCGCCGTGATGATAGACGCACAAACAGTATTTTACACGTAGTTCAATGGGAAATTCGTTCATAGTGTAATGGCGCGTGTTGTGTACAAAATAGGCCAAGCACCGCCCACGTATGGTATGATTGTACGACAGTAGATGCGATAAATTGCTCCGAAGCTCGCGGTTTATATCTTTTAAGTAGCCAAATATAAGGTGATTTGTTTTTGTTTGTTTTTTGTTTCACTGAATGAGTATTAATAAGGGATAGTGTCTGGCCTGATTAGACGTTGAAATGTCTCTTTCCAGATCTTCTAGATCCAGGATAATGTTGAGGCGCTTAGCCCTGCAGCTACAAAACTTCACAATCTATGCAAATTGTCTCTATTCGGCTTTTTTGTTTCCTTCGTTTACAAGCATTTGTTTTTAAAATGCTGATGAGGCCTGCATGTTTCTCTCTCAATGGAAAAAAAAAAAAACAATCACAATTATCATAATTCATATAAAATGTAATAATGCTTATTGTATTCTTCTGCTGAAGGTGTAACAATAATTTTATGCAGATTGTTTTTTTTTTCCAAACTCAGTTAAAGAAATTAGCTATGTCCGCCCTAAGATTGCCCAACATAGCAACAACTGGTGTGCGCTAACTGTACCATTATTTTCGTGATCATGATCATACCAGGGAGGTGTTAAGACGGAGAAACAATAATACATTCAAACATCAAAGCGTGCTAATGAATTTCAAAAGCATTCCACAATTACTACAATGCTTTGATCAATGTCCCATGCTCAGCACCGACATTGAGCTGATGTCAACTAGGAAAGAAATATCTTTAATGCCCGGCTATTTTATCTGTTGAAGCTGCGTTTCTTATTACATTATTTTGCAATTTTTGAGAAAGTTAAGGGCCCTCGGTTAAAGATCCTGTTCTCGTCTCTCTTCTATTTATGGATGTGGAATGATGAATGAACGGAGAGACTATTAATTTGTTGTTATCTATTTATAGGCCTACGGGGTCTTCTTTTCTTTTTGCAGCTAGCGGTTTTCCCCTGCGAATTTTCTTCAAGACATTTCCCACAATCAGTTTCAATGTCAGACAAAATTATGACCAATTCACAGCAAATTACACAAACAATCCAAACATAATTATGGCTCGTGATAATCGTTTGTCTCGCGTGATTATTTTGTATCACACTTGACGAAGTGTTGCAGCCGGCGCACGAAACGTCGTGATCTTTTTCGAGTCCGTAATGCGAGACAAACGATTATTACTAGCCAATTATCCGCAATTAGTAACATATTTAGCATTATTACTCCAAGCCTAGTACATAGGCCCCCGAATAATTAATAAAAGACTGCATAACTTTTCATTCCCTGCACGAAAGTCCATAGGCTAAGTTCCCGATCAGTAATCTACAGTAATCTTAAATTTAACCAGATTTTAAACTTCCTTATATCTTCCTTAAATATAGAATTGGTACGGAATCCTCAACTCTAGAAGATGAAAAGGCCCTTTAACTAAACTGTTCCGGAACATTTAGCAGACGTCCCATATCGATGTTTCGCTTTAGTTTAGTTTACTTAAAATTGTTTATTGCTTTCCACAGCTCATAAATAATAACATGGTAACCATTTCCCCGTCAATTATTTTGGGTCAAAATTAATAGCAAAGTCCTAGGCTTCGAGTTTGTATTTGGTGCGGTTATTCCGTGTGAAGGCTCAATAATCATAACTATGAGGTATAAATTGATTGTTTGGTTCAGGATTTCATTGACATTAAAAGCAAATTCAATGTCCGTACAGGGATTACTCTCGGATTACTTAGATAATGATGATATTGTTGTATCTGACCTCTTTGGTTTTAAGTTTCATGATTCTTATATGTTACCTTAATATGTGCCCACTACTCGTCAAAGTATGGACGTTAAGGTAAATAATAATGGATGTCGTTTAATTGATTTGTATAAAAGTTTAGGTCTTGTCATCGTCAATGGACGGTTGGGTGATGATAGTGGTGTTGGAAATTGCACATGTTACAACAAGAACGGGGGTTGTAGCACAATTGATTATGATATTGTTTCTCATGAATTGAATTGAAAATCAGTCAGGAATTGGTAGATAATTGCTTTTCTGAAATTTGCCAGTCATTTCTGCAGGCTGCACAAGATATCTGTAAATGGAAACAATCAGTTAAGTTAAGGCAGTTAAGAATCATAAACAACATCATAATGTGACTTCTTCAAAGTTATGGTTTGATGCTGAGTGTGATGTTGCCCGCAAAGAGTATCTTAATTTAAAGAATAGGCTTAGCAGGGAAAAAAACAGTTACGTAAAAGATTAGATGTTCAAGTGTCAGATATTGACGTTTTACAACATGACTTTCTTTTGGCAAGTAAAAATATAAACAATTACTAAGGTACAAAAGATGAAAGGATGATAAAGATATGAATGATTCTTTACGGTCCTTAAAAATGGTAACCCTAAAGCGTACTGGGATTTATTAAACAATTATGGTCGTCAGACTAAAGGTGCAATAAATGTTTCTTTAAATGATCTTGTGCAGCATTTTAAATCTCTGGGTTCAGTGGACAGGATGACTGTGGATGCTGTTAATGTGACAACACAAAACGATTGCCTAAATGAATCCATAACTTTGAAAGAGGTTAAATTATTGTTTAATCAATTAAAAAATGCCAAAGCTTGTGGTAACGATTTCATCAGAAACTGTTTTGTTGAAAAACTGTCTTTTTTTAAATGCGGAGGGTCATTGTCGATTTCTTCAATATAGTTTGAGATAGTAAAATTGTGCTCTCTAGAGTTGGTATACCGATTTTTAAGAATAAGGGTAAAAATAAAAATCCTGATAATTATGGAGGAATCACCTTGCTGAGTTGCCTTGGTAAACTGTTTACCCCAGTCTTGAATAACAGAATTACTAGTTTTCTCAATAGTCATCATACATTAGGTGAGGAACAAGCTGGATTCCGTTCAACAAACTCAACCGTTGATCATGTATTTGTTTTGAAAACTATCATCGATTTTTACTTACCGAAAAAAAAACGTTTATGTTGTGCCTTTATTGATTATAAAAAAGCGTTCGATTTAATTGACAGGAAGCTTAATTGTGGTTAAAATAGCTCAAAGTAGGCGTGAAAAGTAAAATTCTAAATGTTGTTTAAACCACTGATCTCCCCACTAGAGATCAGTGAAACTATTCTGCCAATGGCCCAATGTCTGATTTTTTCACATGTAGCGCATAGCTGGCGCTGTACCACAAAAATCACACGAGCTGATCAATGAATGGCAGAAATCTGTAATACCATTGCCGATTGTATGCATCGATGCACGACGCGCCCCCGTGGTGAGCTAGACCAGCCCAGCCCGGCCGTGCCCCGTGCGAGCCAGGTACGTTTGGGGGTTGGGTCAACTTTGTCCCAGGGCCGGTGCGGCAGACCGAGCTACGCTCAGTACTGTTGCATACGCACGTACACTCAACACTGCAGCTCCTGTTTGTGCTTGACCGAGTCTGAGAGTCTGAAAGTCTTTACTTCCGTGTATAATTTTGAGCTCAACATCTCCGCAATGGCAACATCTTTCACAGATGATCCAGCTTTCAAAGAGCTGAAGGCCTACTACGATCGAGCTGGGACCAAGCTGAATATCAACGAATTGTTCAAAGCTGATCCAAAGCGCTTCGAAAAATTCAGGTAGTCTAAGCATATTACATTTACAACGCAGTTGTTTGATTTTGCAAAGTCATCATGATCATCTGTCTGTGAATTGTGATAGCTATCAAGAAAGAAAATGCAAGTCACACCGTTCGAGTTAATGGGCTGTATTTGTAGCTTATCTTTGCCTGCACATACAGAAGATTGCATCTAAGTTTACAACATTATTCAATTCATGTTATTTCACTTTTCATTACATCGTGTTAACAAAAAAAATAATAATAATAGATCTGGCACATAAACCATGGGCCTGCATGTCTTTGTTATGATTTATGATTGATTGCAATTGCAATGACATTTATCCTAAATCTGATGAGAGGTAAAGGAGTGGATTTGCGATCAATTCCGATCAAGCACATTTTGTAGATGGGGCCCATTTGTGTGTAGCTCGTACTTATTAATATAGCCACATATTAAGAAAAAATTATTTCTTCCAAATGATTTCTTGATCAAGTTGATGGCTGGATACTTGCTAGCGTCCTGAGTGCTCGCCATCATTTTCCTTGCATGATGGGTCTGACTACTGATGTAATTGACCCGTGCACATGAATGAATTACTCATTTCAAGTATAATTATTACATATGAATGACTTATGTTATGGAATGTATGTACTGTAAAATTGTTTGAAAATGTTGAGCAACGTTACACATTTCCTCTTCACATATCTATTTAACAAACGAGGTCCGTCAAGGCTGCCATCTTGACTGCTCCAATAACTTAATACTGTACACGACTTTATATGAGAACTGGCGAATGCACATGAACTTTAATCTTCACGATTGCAGCTGCCGTCGTGCAATTCTGAACTACTTTAGTTTGTAAACAATTAAAAAAAACACAACATGGATTAAAATCATATACTATTCAAGTATATCCATTCTCCGTAAATGTGTGCAATAGATTGATTTTTTTTAGAGAGTAACAAAAACATGATGGTGAATCCAGGAATATTTCTAAAAATGTATGCTACCATGTATAAACTGATCCCCCCACGTTCACCTCTCATTTTTCCCCCTTTTGCTCTCACACATCCAGGCCCATTCTTGTTTACACCTGCAATCTAGTAAAAAACAGACGACATAACTATATGATGTCTGCGTTGATATTTGCTTGCAGCCAGGAACTTGCTTCGTAAAATGGTGCCCATCTCGTACTACAGCTTTTTCGAAGAGTAATCCGTCTATGCTGCTTCGCAGCGCTCTAAGGTCTTTGCTGGGCAGTGCTCAATTCCGTGACCATAACAACGAAACAAGCATACACGTACAACAATAGTTTGCAAAGTTCTGCAGGGTAATGAAGATGGCCCTGATGCAAAAGTCTGCTAATCTCTCTTTCTCATTTCCTTTCCAGTCGCTGTGTGAAGACCCCTGAGGGAGATTTCTTCCTAGATTTCTCGAAAAATCTTATTGATGATGAAGTCTTCAGTCTTCTTCTTAAATTGGTAAGAATACTGGTATCAACATTTTATGTCATCTTAATGTATATCACATCAATGGCAAATATTATCTGACTCACAAAAGGTTGAGGGGTCATGAATCCTATTCAACTCCATGATCGTCCTGAAAATAAAAGTTAGGGTTAGGGTATTGTTTAAATGGATGCATTTTTTATTTTAACTGTGCCTTCCAAATCCTCTTGACTGTCATTTTGTCTCCCAGGGAACAGGGGACAATAAAGTTAAGGGGAAGTAATGATAACGGTTATGGAATCTGTAATCAATGGAGTGCATTTCTGCCATAACCACAGGTCACATTCTTCTTGATTTAAGGATACCAGGAAAGAATTATATCTGAATATGAAATTGCTATGATTAAACAAATCAAAACCTATTTTTGATGGCTGAACCTTTCTGTGTGCATGATTACGAGCCATTTCATCTGATGTAAAAGGTCATTGTAGTTCCAGTACAAGTGAGACATATTAATTTTGAAATCTAACCATTTTCTGATTAGTCTATAAAAATTAAATGTGTTTTGGCTGCAGGCAGATGTCTCACCATGAGACTAGTAAACTAGATTAGACTATATGTGCATTATGCCTCGCAATGTTCAGGCTGTGTTTAGAGGCTATGATCAGTGGATTAAAGGGATAGTTCACCCTGGAAATAAGTTGGTGTCAATAAAAGCAGAAACATGAAAGTTCTATTAGTGAAGGTTTGACGAAAATCGGTCAAAGGAAATGAAAGTTATCAAATTTTGAAATTTCAATTTTGTGACATCACGCGTGAGGTGCTCTCCCATGTGTTGTGTACAATATAATGACGTTACTACAAGAATATCTAAGAACATTTCAGTCTGGGCACTATCTTTTTGTAAATCCTGGATCGCAGACACTCTTTCCAATTGACAAGTGATCCAGTCAACTTTATTGAACATTATTTCCTCTTTTAAAAAAGCATTTTTCTCATATTGTGTAAGTTCAGTGTAAAGACTAGCATCTGCCAAGTTACCAACTGATACTTGCTTGTGATGTAGATGAAAAGATACGATGATTAGATGTATGTAACTGTCCCTACCACAGGCCAAGGCGAGAGACGTGGAGGGAGCGCGAGACCGGATGTTTGGCGGGGAAAGGATTAACTTCACAGAGGACAGGGCGGTCCTTCACATTGCCCTCCGCAACCGCTCCAACACCCCTGTCATGGTGGGGGGCAAGGATGTAATGGGGGACGTCAATGGGGTGCTGGATCGCATCAGGGGCTTCACAGAGGTACAGTAGGGGTGTGGGATGGGGAGGGGGGTGTGATTGAGGACGTCAGTGGGGTGCTGGATCGCATCAGGGGCTTTACAGAGGTATGGTAGGGGTGTGGGATGGGAGGGGGCAAGGATGTGATGGGGGACGTCAATGGGGTGCTGGATCACATCAGGGGCTTTACAGAGGTATGGTAGGGGTGTGGGATGGGGGTATAGTCATGGTGGAGGAAAGGATGTAATGGGGGACGTCAATGGGGTGCTGGATCGCATCAGGGGCTTCACAGAGGTACAGTAGGGGTGTGGGATGGGGAGGGGGGTGTGATTGAGGACGTCAGTGGGGTGCTGGATCGCATCAGGGGCTTTACAGAGGTATGGTATGGGTGTGGGATGGGGAGGGGGGTGTGATGGGGGACGTCAGTGGGGTGCTGGATCACATCAGGGGCTTTACAGAGGTATGGTAGGGGTGTGGGATGGGGAGGGGGGTGTGATGGGGGATGTCAATGGGGTGCTGGATCGTATCAGGGGCTTCACAGAGGTACAGTAGGGGTGTGGGATGGGGAGGGGGGTGTGATGGGGGATGTCAATGAGGTGCTGGATCGCATCAGGGGTTTCACAGAGGTACAGTAGGGGTGTGGGATTGGGGCGTGGTCATCGTCAAAATCCCCTGCATTTTCCACACTGTTGCTTAACCCCTTAATTGCTATCAGAACACATATATGTGTACTGATAGCGATTAAGGGGTATCTCCCATATATATATGAAACATGTTATATATATATTTATATATCTCCCATAGAGCAGCATGCTGTATAGCACACAAAAGGCTAATGGTGAATGAAAAACAAATCTGTAGTACAAAGACCTATAAATTCTTGTTCTGTTGTGCTTGTTTTGCAGTCTGTAAGAAGCAAATCTGTAGTAGAAAGATCAATAAATTCTTGTTCTGTTGTGGTTGTTTTGCAGTCTGTAAGGAGCGGGACATGGAAGGGTTACACAGGAAAGTCAATCACAGATGCTGTCAACATTGGGATAGGAGGCTCTGACTTGGTGAGTAAAAGCAGCATGTGGGCCACGTCAGTTCAAGGTGAAAATAGATCAAAACTGTAGAGAGAAATAAAAGTGTCAAAGAGAGAAATAACAAAATACTCACGTCTTGACTCTGTATTCCCAGAGAAGGGGCTAAAAAAAAAAAAAATGAAGTGTGAATTCCATTCTACTCTATTGAGTAGCCATGCTGGGGGCTAACTTGCCCTAATCCCCCATGTTATTTTTTGAAAAATTTTTATATACAGATTGTAAGCAGAGCCCCTCCTTCAGCCTTCCCTAGCTGCATCTGCATTAGCCAGAACTGACAAAATAGTATGGTAGTTTGCTGATCTGGGAAATTAGCCTGAAGTTGCAATCGCACCTTTATTGCTCGAAACTCTGCTGCATAAATTAGCTTGATGTTCGCGCATGCCCAGTGTGCAACGACTGCATGGCTTTGGTTGTGAGCTCTGGCTGTGAGCTCGTCTTACGCACATATATAAAGACCTAACGTAAACAATGCCTCAGCTGATCCATGTGCTCGTGAGCCCGCACTGATGAATGATGGGATCAAGAAAATTTCAGGCTAATGGAGATGCTACACGATATAACGAGCTAGTTTGCAAATTAGCTCGCTATTTGGCCATCCCTCCCAAGATTTCTTTGGAAAATAGCTAGATATTTCGCCTGATCTGGATGATGAAGACGCAAAAAGCTAACTATTTTGCTACATCGGGGTAATTTAAGATGTCCTTCATCTAACCATTCTTCCCCTTCCCCCAGGGTCCTGTGATGGTGACCGAGGCCCTGAAGCCATTTGGTGGCCCCCTCAAGGTCCACTTTGTGTCCAACATCGACGGCACTCACCTGGCCGAGGTCCTCAAGAAAGTCAACCCAGAGACAACCCTCTTCATCGTTGCTTCCAAGGTGAGACATTTTCTCCCCAAAATGTAAGTTTTCGTAGAATTAACTCCTTGCTCTTGGTTATATTTTCTGGCTTTGGGGAGCAAGGTCCTATTAGGATGTCAAAATTTGCCATGGAACTGCAGTAACCAAATGGGTGTGGCTTAATTGTGTCCTATACAGTATTTGAAACTTTGTGTATGCGTAGCCTATTGTCAATTATCGAAACAGCAGATTGAATGGGAGTCGTGCTGCTTAGTATCTGAGTGGAAAAAAGCCAGCCTGAATATAAGTGGGCTCAGTAAACAGCATGTTCAAACATTCAGAACTTTCGTATCAGCTGTCCGATTTTCCTCAATCTGTTTTTGCTTTGCTTCTCAGTTTTCTGCTCCTGTTGAGATTTCCTATTTTTTTTTTTTTACTGGAATGCCCCTTTAACATTAAGAAGATGGAGTGTGTAGATTTTGAGATGACCGCTTTTCTCTCTCACTTTGTCATTTCAGACGTTCACTACCCAGGAGACAATCACCAATGCCACATCAGCGAAGAACTGGTTCCTAGAGACGGCCAAAGACCCTGCTCATGTCGCTAAGCACTTTGTTGCCTTGTCAACCAATGCAGTAAGCTCCTCCTATTTTCAGTATTGATTCTAGATGTAAAGTGAAACCTGCTTGAGTAACCAACTGTTTATGAAGACCAATTGTATATATATATAACATATTTGTTGTTACCCTCAAACTTGTCATTCTCATTGAAACCTGCATTTAACTAACTTGAAACGTGTTTTCAGCAAAATACAGATGGGTGCCTTCAATGCCATACCTGTAGTTTTTGACCGCAAACTAGATACAGTTTGCGCCAAACAAATAAGCTTTTTGGGATGGCAATAGCAGGACTTCAAGAGAATGTCTTTAAGACAAAGCTTTTCTATGAATATCACTTAGACATTATATATCAAAAAACAATGCATCAATCAAAAAGCAAGAAGGATTATAAGAGTTGATGAGTGTGTATGGAGGGAAACTATTTAGCTTCAGGAGTTTGACGCATGGCAAAGAATAATGCTCTATTGTTCTGTGTGATGCAGATTTTGTTTTGTTTTTGTCTGTGTGCTGTCAGAGAGTTTACTCCATGACATATTGTTATGACAATTTCATATTGTAGGATGTCTGTACATCTTTTAACACCTTGTAACAATTATATTATTTCAATATCAATGTGGTTGTTATGTTGGTATCTTGTAAGCAGTAGATGCAGGTTTATATCTCTGCCTTGTCATCTGCTTTCCCTCGCAGATTATTTTTTTATATTTTTATAGGGATAGAATAAAGTTAAAAACAAGAGTAACAACCAATTTACATTGTTTTTTTCTATCCTCAGGAGAAAGTGTCTGCGTTTGGAATTGACAAGAACAACATGTTTGGCTTCTGGGATGTAAGTATGCTATCATTATATGTTCCTCCACAAAATGATAGAATATATTAATATATCTCTATTTCAGTATTTCATTACTTTGAGTATATAGGCTACATGTCTAAATTGCATCACTAATATATGATGTAACAAATAATGAACTGTGTGAGCTCTTATTTTCGCTAGGATGTTATTTTTCGTGATGATGTTATTTTTCAGGAATTTTGCAAATAACTGACTGACATGTCGCGAAACAAGAAACAAGCAAGAATATTGCCGCTTTACACCGACTGCATTTGCTGTGCCAAAATGTTCACACTTTTTTCGCTGTGCCAACTTGCGTTGAATGTTCTTTGCTCTTATTTGTGGAAAAGTGGTAGATAATGATATAGCTATTCCCCTAAAGCAGAATATTTATTTCAGTGCGCTTCCACTGGTATCTCTCAATGAAGCAAATAATGAGGTACTCTGACTTTGTTGTTGATTTTAAAAGCAAGTGTGCTTGTATTGCGAAAAGAATTGCAGATATCACACTCATTCACACATGGAAATATCATGCAAGGGAGAATATATTGATAAATATTTAGTGTTATCATGTATAAATTTACATCATTGCTGTTTTATGCTATGATTTTCTTCCCGGGCCAGTGGGTTGGCGGCCGCTACTCCCTCTGGTCAGCCATCGGAACGACTATCGCCCTCTATGTCGGTATGGACAACTTCGTTAAGCTCTTGGAAGGCGCCCACTTTGTCGACAACCACTTCCGGACGGCTCCGCCCGAACAGAACCTTCCCATGATCCTCGGCCTGCTCGGTGTGTGGTATCACAACTTCTTTGGTGCGGAGACTCATGCACTGCTCCCATACGATCAGGTCAGTAACCGACGGCAACCAGCCCATCACGCAGAGCACGCCAGTTCTCTTCTTGGCTGCCTGCCTGCCAGGTGCAGTGAGTGAACAATTTTGAGATACCGAGGGGGTGCTTTACCAAGCTGTTCTTAAGTTACGAATGACTTTACGAACGACTGGTTATCCCTTCTTGTGCTAAATACGATACCACACTTTGTTCATTGGGACTCTGATTTAGCACAAGAAGGGATCAACAGTCGCTCGTAAAGTCATTCGAACTTACGAACAGCTTGGTGAAACACCCCCCAGTTGTGCGTAAAGTCGTTCTTAGGTAACGAACAACTTGGTGAAACGCTCCCCATCTCAAGAAGCTTGATTGATAGTTTAATAAAGCTTAACCTGTATTCAGTCTGCATATACGCAGGCTGGATTTTTTCCACTCAGATACTGAGCAGCACAACTCCCATTCAATCTCCTTTTCAGAAACTAGACCACAGGTTATAAATAAACTTAAAATACCCTATAGGACACAATTAAACAAGTTCTCTTTGGTTACTGCAGTTTCATAGCAAATTATGACATCCTAACTGGACCAGTTTTCACAAAGCCAGAAATTCTAACTGTGAGCACCGAGTTAATCTGACATTTGATTGTATGTCACAGTGTAAGTGGGGTGGCGAAACCTCAAAACTAACAAATGCTAGATGTTCAGGACAGCAAAGGGTCTTTCCTGTTTTAACCTAGTAATTTTGGGATGTTGCCATGACATGTGATCCTTAACCTCAACTTACATTTATTGTAACCATTTCTTTGAATTTGAGGTCTATAGGGATGTATGAAGTATTTTTGTGCCTCATTCACAAAGTATCTACAGGCATTATGATTTTGTATATCCAGGGCCCTGTAACATAAAGGTTTGCGATCAATTGTAAATTTAAAAAACAAATTCTGATTGGTTACTGGTCAATCTTTTGAATGAAAAGCACATGCAACAATAATGTCGATTGGCTGGGCAGTACCATTTTGCGATTGCTCACAAACCTTTATGTTACGTGCCGTGATGGCTATTCATTTGTCCCAACAGCCAGGAAATGCATTGTGTAAATACTGCATATTATTATCATAAGTATTGTTTTTCCCTGCCAGTACCTGCACCGCTTTGCAGCCTACTTCCAGCAGGGAGACATGGAGTCCAATGGGAAATACGTGACCCGCAGTGGGCAGAGGGCCAACTACTCCACCGGGCCCATCGTGTGGGGCGAGCCGGGCACCAACGGCCAGCATGCATTCTACCAGCTCATTCATCAAGGTCAGTGGATGAAGTGTAGTGTCTTCTGTTATGTGCATTATCAGTGATTAGGTCTGGATTCTTATTGAAATCTGTAGAAAGAAACCTGTATAGTTATATAGACCACCTGCCTGCAGAGGCACTATTTCATTTTCCCTTGAGCTGTCTTTACAGACAGGCTTTTATGGTAATAGCACCGGTGGCCAGCACACATTCTACCAGTTCATTCATCGAGGTACCAGGTGGATGCAGTCAAATATCACCTTTTTTATGACCTTGTAAGTGATAAGGTCTAGCCTCTTATTGAAACCTGCATATAAGACCACCTGCCTGTGAAGACGGCATTTTATGTAGTCTTTACTGTAACGGCATTCTTGGAATTTAACTGAGGAATCTAGTGAGGCTGCATGTCATCCATGCTGGTAGATGATTTATTTATCTGGCCAGTACTTACCTTTTCATTCAGGATTTACTAGAACAGCATTCTTGGAACTTAAATATAGTAGTCTTTATAAACATGTAGTCTTTCTAAATGAGGATGTTGTTCATGCTTGTTACTTACCTTTCTATTTAGCAAGTACTCATCTTTTTATACAGGATTTACTATAGCAGCATTTTTGGAACTTAAATAAAGTAGCCTTTACGTACACATGATGTTTGTGATGAGGCCGCTGTTCATGCTTTTGTTTTTCTTGCAGGTACTCGTCTCATCCCAGCTGACTTCATAGCTCCAGTCGAGACCCACAACCCCATCCAAGGAGGCTTGCATCATGAGGTCAGTACACCATCTAAGCTCTCACCATTATGGTGATGGTGCAAGTAGGTTACTGGGCTGTTCGTCCATCCAGATGTTCAGATGTATGTCTGTCCATCTGTATTTGAGAATGAGAGTGAAAGAAAGAGAATCGCAGAATAAAATAAAAGAAGTGATAAATGGAGAACAAAGAAGGAGAGGAAGATGAATTAAATGATAGAGACAGAGAGAAAGAGAGAGAGAGAGAGAACGGGGGGGGGGGGGGGGGGGGGGGAGGGGGAGAGAAAAGGAGAGGGAGTAAGGGAGTGGAGAGTAGGAAGAAAGACAGTAAAAAGGAAGAACCAGCAAGAGAGAGGGAATAAAAATAGAAAAAGGGTGTAGAGAGAGAGAGAAAGCAGGGGTAGAGAGAAAAACAGAGTATAAAGAAAGAGAGAGTAAGGTAGAGAGAAAGATATAGCATAAAAAGAGAAAGTATAAAGAAAACAGAGAAAGAAAGAAAAAAGATTTTAATTCTTTTAACATTTGATGTTAATTTGCATTTTCTGGGGATCAAATCACCCTGTATAAATCAAGCTTCTACATGTGTTCTTATTTATAATTGTAGATGCTACAAGAGTGAGAGAAGAGGAGAGAGAGGGAGAGAGAAAGAGAGGGGGAGAGAGAGAGAGGGAGAGAGAGAGAGAGAGAGAGAGAGAGAGAGAGAGAGAGAGAGAGGTGGAGGGGGATGAAATATAACAAGTTGTAGAGAGGAAGGTACATTTGTATTTGCCATCTCCTCTGTTATTGTAGATCCTGCTAGCCAACTTCCTTGCCCAGACGGAAGCCTTGATGAAAGGGAAGACCAAGGAGGAGGCTGAGAAGGAGCTGGTCGCAGCCAAGATGCCAGCTGACCAGATCAAACTCATCCTCCCTCACAAGGTAAATGGAGCAGACCAATAACAATTAATCTCCCCCCTGCAGTTCAAGTGGAACAGTCTTACCAAAACTTGTCCTCCACATTGTAAATGGAATGGTCTAAATACAAAATTACCTTTTGATGATAAGTCTTCACAGTGGATATAGGACAGTGATATACAACTCATCCTCGCCCACGTGGTATAAAATTTAATCTTTTAATTTTAAAATCATATCCCCCCATAGGAAATGGAATGATCCTACTTCAAGCTCATCCAGGCTTCGGTAATTTTAATGTTGGTTCATAGAATGGTTTGTACAGGAGCTATCAATTCACGTCGTATGCGGTATTAGAAACATTAAAGTAATCTAGACTAATTACTTTTCTTATATTCCTTTCTTCAAGTTCTAAAATCACCATGGTTACAGTCATTATTGTAATAACTTTTGCTTCTTTCCATTGATTGTCTGAACAGGTGTTTGAAGGAAACCGGCCCACTAACTCCATCATGTTCCAGAAGCTGACCCCATTCACACTGGGAGTCCTGCTCGCAGTCTATGAACACAAGATCTTCACTCAGGGTGTGATCTGGGACATCAACTCCTATGACCAGTGGGGGTAAGTGGGACTTAACTTTTGTATTTGAAAGACTCTGGACTTTACTCAGGGTGTGATCTGGAATATAAACTCCTATGACTAGTGGGGGTAAGTGGGACTTAAATTTTGTATTTGAAAGACTCTGGACTTTACTCAGGGTGTGATCTGGTTATCAATTCCTATGACCAGTGGGGTGAGTGAGACTTGCGTTTGCATGTGAAAGACTTCATTCTTTAGTCAGGGTGTACGCTCATATTGTGAGCAAGAAATTCATGTTCTTTTATTTTAAATGCTGTCACAACGTTGCATCGCTCCTTTTTTTATGGTTTGTTAAGAAAGTATACATTTCATTTTTTTTTCTGATACACCATCAAAACAGCATGTACCAAAGTTTCTTTGTGGTCAGAAAATTATTCACTCACTTTACATTACCTCAACCAAAAACTGTAAAATTACCTATATTATAAGACATTTCATTTGTGTTTTTCTCCTTTGGGAAGCATGCATTATAGAGATATAATGGGCTGCTCTCTTTCTCTTATTTTTTCACTTTCCTAGAGTGTTGAGCTGGGCAAGTAAAGAAAATATATAATTGAATCTACACCTGTGTAAAAAGACCACTCAAGGGAGACAAGAAATGGGGGGGGGGGGGGGGGGGTCTTTCTAAACAGGTGATGGTTACATTAGTTTTCTTCTCCGATGGTAAGAATGCATTGTAGATGGATTATTGCCTGTGCCCTGTCCTTTGGTCACTTGCCCTTCTATCTTGTCATCTGACTTGTTGTGTTATCTAACCTGTCATGTCACTTGACCTCCTATCTTGTCACCTGAGCTCCTGTCTTTTCACCTAACCTCCTATCCTGTCACCTGACCTCTTGTATTGTCACATGACCTGTCTTGTCTCCTAACCTCCTATCTTGTCATCTGACCTCTTGTATAGTCACATGAACTGTCTTATAACCTGACCTCCTATCCTGTTACCTGACCTCCTATCATATCACCTGACCTCCTGTCTTTTCACCTGACCTCCTATCCAGTCACCTGACCTCCTATCCTGTCACCTGACCCTCCTATCTTTTCACCTGACCTCCTATCTGTCACCTGACCTAACATGTCACCTGACCTCCTATCCTGTCACCTGACCTCCTATCATGTCACCTGACCTCCTCTCTTCTCACCTGACCTCCTATCATGTCACCTGACCTTGTCACCTGACCTATTTTATCACCTGATCTGTTATCTGACCTCCTAGTGTTGAGCTGGGCAAGCAGCTGGCTAAGATCATCCAGCCGGAGCTCAGGGACGCCAACCCTGTGTCTTCCCACGATGCATCAACCAACGGCCTCATCAACTTCATCAAGACACACAGGAAGTAAGCGAGTGGGTGCACCGTCATAGATATCAGGCCACAGAAAAATATTAGGGCAATTTAGCACCCACACTGCAAAAAAAAAAATCTCTGAAAAACTTGCAACTCTCACAGGGTGTTATGCGTAGTATGAGGATGTTTTAGTTCATTATATGAGACTTGAAAATTAGCCTCCTCAAGCAAGTCTTCAATATATTTTCTTCATCAGACCCATAGTTTATATGAAAAGATTAGGTTCCTGAAAAGTGCATATTTCACTAAACATATGAAAGCAATACTGGGATGGTTTCCAGTTTGGTTATGGTACGATAGAAATAATAGAAAAGTGTTCAGATCTTGTATAGTGCATTTAACATTAATCGTATTAATCGTGCTACAGCAATACTGCTGTGTTGGTCATATACCTTACATTATGTGAGACGAGAGTGCAATTTCATAGTAGTTTATAAACAGACCTAGCGCAATATGACAGAGATAACAGGTAAGGAACTCTTCTTCCATTATAAGGAGTAAAGTCTGTTTTTTTGTGTGTTCTATCAGATGTACCAGTCTTTCCCATGTTACTCGTTCCATTTGTCACTTTGTACGACTGTGTCAGTAATGGCTAGTCAATGTGCGTGGCTTGTACTTTAATAGGTGTGCATTTGTCTTGATTTTGTGAGGTATTCATGATTTCAGTGTTTTCATAGCTTATCTTCCCAATGTCATCCGGAAAATGAACATTTTGTAAAAACAAAGAAATAGCGCAGACATTTATAAAATCAGTATGAAAACAGATATATCTTGTCTATTTATGACATAAGTCACTTAGGCTGAATTTGAATGACTTAAGGTAGGAGAAAAAACTGCCAAATCATTGTTGTTTCTTTCAGAAATCTGAAGGCCGGTGTCAACGCTCAACTTTGATGTTGACATGCTCTTAAATATGACTGAGCTATAGAGGTAAATTTTTATTGGCCGTTTGGTTGATTGGAATCTATATGTGTATATTGTTTGAAAATAGAGAGTTCTTCATCTTTTTAATTACTGCTCTGCTTAAATATGTATTTCTCTAAAGATGTTGTTGTAAGAAAAAGTCAGTACTTTAACTACATATAGATGTGGACAGTAATATGAATACATTAATCTATGTGTGATTGACTGTGATATGTCCCTACTCAAATGATATCATGGTCATGTTGTGAGTTTATAGCTTGAATTGAATTCAACTGTTATTTAGAGATCTATATGATAGACCTGTGTAGAAAAGGATGTTTGTTTCTTAGTTTGGAGGCTATATCAGTTTGATACCTTCACAGATGCTCATCAAGACCTTTCTGTTTCAAAGAAGATTACTGTTGATTGTAAAAGCAGTCAAGAAAATAGTGATGTGGTAGGAAAACCATAAGTATTAGTCAATTGAAAAATTATTTACAGGTGCTAATATTAGTGTTGTTTATGTTTGAAGTTATTCATATAAAAGAAGGGGAAAAGTGTTATGACCTTTAAAAACTATGTGACAACTAAAGGTCTGTAGGATTACAAGGAGTTTACAATGCATTTCAATATCTGCCATGTGTGAGTCTTTAAATATTAAATTTGTACTTTTGATGTGAGTATAAAGATGAGAACATTGCAGAGGGAGGCCAGACTGAAAGATACATGCATAGCTCAGTCCAAAAGTTAACATAATCGGTATGAACGTTTTGCTCAAAGGTTATGTCACAAACTTCTTCTTAGGTGTAAATAATGCTCCGGTCATTTCCATAAAATTCGGTACAGCCTGAGTATTGAACACTGCAAAGGTTTATGTGACATAGCATCAGCTACTTCTGTCCGAGCAACCATGATACCCATGTTTCTCTTACTCTGGCATACAAACCCGTTGTAGAACATGTTCTTTTCATGGTGAGAGTATCCTAACGAATGACACTTTTTAGCAATCTTGGTAATGCCACATGGTTGTATTTTTTTTATATTCGACCCACTCATGGGGCAAGGAAAGAAAGAAATGAAGAGATGAATCTATATTCAATCTTATGCCACTAACATAAGAAGTTTCCACGAATCTCAGTTAACAGTTTGTTGATATTCCAGTAGACAGGGATATCTTATTAACATACAGAATATAGAATGGAATTTGATGTGTTAATATTTACTCTCTTATGACATAAATTAATCACCCTCTAGTCCAGGCACCTTGAATACCTACACAAAATATGCATATTTTTGCACAACAAATAGATGATATAGTATATAATAATGGATTTTTGTAAAATTGTTCATCATGATATTCAAAGATCATTGAATGATGCAGTTTTCAAGAATGAATAGAGATTTATATTCATCCCAAGCATCTTGTTCCAAAGTGTTGTGATGTGTACTTGTTCATGCCTCAGTCCAAATTTAATTGTGCTTTTCATATACAGGGCACTAGTTATAGAAGGACACACATGTAGAGAGATGGGTATTTGTATTATAGGGGTATGAGGATTGAGCAGGATTATCTATTCTCCATGCCCAATAAGAGATGATATGCATGCCTGTCGTTGTGGGAGGGGAACAGCAAAGGGCACCTTTGTGAAGGGGGCGGATGAGGGGTAAGAGCACGGCCCCCCTGAAAAAACAGCCCTTGGCTGAAATGGGTCACATATTAAAATATAATGAACTGAACTGAATGAACGTAGTATGAACTCGAAGAGTTCTAAGGAGAACTAGAGTTCTAGAAGAGAGCTAAGGCTATTTTGAGGAAATTAATGATTCCATTGGAGGCGACATGTATTTGGTTTGATGGGAGGTATGTGTATATGTGTCTGCGTGTGTTGTGCTGTGTGTGTGTGTGTGTGTGTGTGTGTGTGCATGTGCGTGTGTGCAGGGGGTTATTTCACGTTAATATCATCACATAAAGTCTCCTGTAAAAAAAAATAAAATCATCCCCAGGCAAGCAAGCCACATTGATGTGTACACTGCACGGCATCATCTATAGTAGATGTAAACATGGTGAGCCTTTGACACTCAAAAAGATTATTTTGATGGACATTAATCAAACATTCTTCACTTGAAAGGAAATGTTTCATATAGTTTTATTTCACATTTCATTTGGCAAGACCACGTTTCAGGCAGTGAAAATGATCAAACATTCTGTTTTAAATAGATAATTTGAGTGCATGACGACTTGGCATGATAATTCATATGGCTATATCAACATAACATTTTTAGAAGTCGACTTGGAAAGATCATTCATGTCAATATGATGACATAAATCTTTCTAAAGTCAGTGTGGCAAGATAATTTATTTTACCACGACCACATTACTTTTTGAAAAGTTGATTTCGCAAGATCATTTATTTCTCCATAACAACACTAAAAAAAAAGATAAGCTTGGCACAAAAATTAATTTCGTCATGTTGACTAATGACAGTGTTTTAGTAGACATAGTATAGATGATTATCTTTACGTGCCAAACTTAATTGGACATTAAATCGACTTGACGTCAGGTGGTCGAGAAGAATAGCATTTTAACGCTTCGGTATATACTACATATCTGACACTGCACAGATTTGTTACATGTACTCGACTTGCAAGGAAACTAAAGCATAATATATTCAAACATCTGTATGGCTACTAAAGCACGCTAATGAATTTCAAACGCATTCTACATTCATGACAATGCTTTGATGTCCCATATGCTCGGCACCAACATTTAGCGGATGGCAAATTGTAAAAAGAATTTGGTCCGTTTCTTTTTCAGACACCTCCGGACACGAAATTGAGGTTGTTTCCGTGGAAGATGAAACGCCCAATGAACGATTTACAATATATTTGTAAGGAAATATGATCGACCAATGTGCGATATGGATCCATTTTCTCCATTTAACACATAAATGAATGAAAAATATTGTTTGAAAATCACAGAATCATATCAGTATTAGACTTACTACTAGGGGAGATGCATGAGAGTTAAGCCACCCCTTCAAACTTGTAGTTAATCCCCCCCCCCTGAAAAAGTGCTCAGGTTTATTATTCTTAGATATTTTGGTTCTCTTCTAAGTTTGTTAGTAGACCTATGGCAATGTACAATGAAACATCTATAGTAGAATTAGTACTGTGTGTAACTATTTCCCTTATATTTACTATGAATATTTTTTTTTTCAAGTAGGTTTATATCTCGTTGAGTAAAAGTATTTATACATGAATATGTTTTCTGAGTGCCAGGTGCACTTGGTAAGACTAGATCTGTAGATCCTTCATAGCTAATTGTAGATTGTACCACTAACACCAGGTTTTCGTCATACTCTTTGGGCTATGGAGTTGGACAAACAGGGACTTGCCTCAGGCAAGCTTTGACCATTGAGGGTCTACATGTACCAATCCAGTCTGTTAAGACATTTAAGTATTGTTCATTTTTATCTGAAAATATATTCACTTCAAACCAATGTTGTCGTTCGCCTGACTTGCGCCAGTTGACAGGACTCACCACGTGGAGGTCGACAACTTGAGTCCCAACCTATTCTTTTTTTTTTAATTTTAAAGTGAAATTTGTTCTTTCACGTGCATAGGGTGTCATGAACTAGACCAGATTGTGTGAATCCACTGATGCTGATTGCATCCAAACACTAGGGTTTCACCCTACTCTTTGTACAAAGTGTTGTACTTTCATTCATCTATACTTATGGTCATAATGCATTTCATTTCATTTCAGGCTCTTTCCCCAATATGGGGAATACAAATTTGAGAGCAAAAACACAAAGCTGATTTTAAGTTGCAAGGGCTCGTATTTGGGTTTGAATCCAAATCCAGAAGAACCAGATTTCATGAAAAAAAATCTTTGGAATATATTGTATTTCTGTAAACTTATGTTTCTATGTGCTGAATGACCTTCCTAGACTAAATGTTGTACTGCCACTATAGCTGACCACAGTCGTGCACCACAAACACCGGGTTTTCACCCTACTCTTTGCGAGAAGTGTTGCAGGTTCTTTAACGTGCGTAGTGTTGCTCTCCCACACACGGGACCTCCATTTAATGTCCTATCCGAGGGACAGTGTGTTTTTCCAATGCCCTTTCCCCAATATGAGGAATAAAATGTACCACACTAACACACAAAGCTATCGTTAGTTGCAAGACCTTACTTTCGAAAGATAGGCATTTTTCCTCTATCTTCTCCCCAATATGGGGAATAAGATTTGGAGCTTGAGTACCCAAATTAACTTTAGATAGCAAGGGCTGAATGGGGAATTGAACCCATAGCCCTAAGGCCCAATGTGAAATGAGACTCTATAATAGTATTTGCTTTGTAGTGCCTAATGATGTTAGTCTATATGCATGCTCCCCATGCATTGGAGATGCAATGAATATTGCAAACAATTTTTGGAGAATCACAAGTGGCAGAGCATGACATAATTGGTTGATGAGGATTTCACATATTTTTTTTTAAACTTATTTTGCATGATTGATAAGTCTGCTCTCTGACAGGTTTTAAAGATATTTTCAAAATTTCAACCAGTATTTAGCCACAATTTATTTGCATTTTTTTTTTTAAAATGATTTGAAATATGCACTCTTGTCCAAGTATTTTTCTTTTGGTAATTTCCCAGATCTATTCACTCTCCAAATAACCCACTTATTTACCAACTAAAACATATATACAAAAAAAAACCTGGTGTGAAAATTGAAAGATTATGTACAAAGTATTTTACTAAATATGTCCTGATTAGATTTATACCCTTTTTCTGAAAAATAATTTGCAAGGAATTATTTTAGAATCCAAACTATGGTTCTGGATTGACTATGGAGCAATTCAGTGAAATTCATTTAAATCTAATTCATTATGACGTTGTGTTTTAAGATTAAATTATTACTTACCTGCATATATTTTCAAAAAATAACCCCAAACTTCAGTAAAAAAAAAAAAAAGAATTTTAGAACTGCCAAACAGCTTAATTAGATGAAGGGTACAAATCAAATCAGGACATACTTAATACAGTGGTTGAAGTCGATCCAACTCTAGGATCAGCTCATCCATTGTAGGTCTGAACATGGCTGCCGGCTGGAGGCACATCTCTCCGATTGTCCACAGGTTAGTGTCATTAGCCAGCCCACCAATGGCCCGGAGCAGCCTCCCCAGCTGGAAGACATCGCTGCGGGTGGAGGTACCTTCGTCGTACAGGGCACACTCAGGGGCGATGTGAGTGAAGGTCAGTTTCTGCTCGTATCGGTACTTTGTCTCATCATCAAACCCAAACACCTGCGGCTCGGACTGAGGTAACACCCAGCCAAAGTCAATAACCTTGGCACAGAGGGTTCCATCGGTGGCGCAGGACAACATCACGTTGTCCTCCTTGAGATCGTTAAGGAGGTAACCTGTATCATGCACGTGCTGTACAGCCTGGACGATATCTGATGCCACGCCAAACCAGTCACGACTGGTGAGGGCAGGACAGCCTGCTGCGAGGAAGGCCTTCGATAGAGGCATCGTCTGTCCGGTCTGTGCGTCTCCGATGAACTCCATTACTATACCGATGTGGCCATCACAGAAGTCAATGCATCCGTGATACTCAGGGAAAAGACGATGCTGGCCTGAAAAGTTTTAAGACAAAATTATGCATTGGTCAGTACAAGTGAGATATGGTAAAATGAAACAAAACAAGTCCTTAGCCGAATTATAATAAACCGGGCATTGCAGGTTAGCTCCTTAGAGACAAAGCACAACCATTCACCTTTATCAGTCTGAAAAAGATGAGACTAAAGAACATAAAAAAACTTCAAAAGTTATTAATTTAGATCAGGTAAGTGAAGTGTATTTTTTCAATTTCACCAACAGACTTGGGATTTTAGCTAAAAATTAATTTTGGAAAATTTGTTGAGGCAATGTTTCATCTAACGAAATTCCATAATTTAAAGTGAACAGAGAATTCTAGATGATAACTCAATGAACTTACCCAGCAGACCGTGGGTGTTAGCTTCCTGCTGTATGTCGGCCAGCTTTCGCCTCAAGTCCTGAACGTTAGATGGCAAAGTGAACATCTTGACAGCCACTGGAGTTCCTGAAGAAGCATGCCGGAACAGACGGACAGTTCCCCCCGCACCACTGCCTAGAGTCACCTCAGCACCTATCAGAAACACCAGAAAGACATTTCTTTAAAAACACATGTATTTATACTTAATAAAATGCTTTCAAAATATTTTTTTTTGTAAAGAACAATATGAATTTATGATAATGATTAATTGCAAGTAAAAAAATACAGATTATCTTTTTTATTAAAAGGTGATAGTATTTCATCTTCACCTGAAGGGTCAAAGGGCACGAGCTCGCTCTTGTCCCAAACTGTGAGTTTCTTAGGACTGGCACCGCCCACAGCGCCTACAGCCCCCACAGCTGGAGGACTAGGTCCTGGTGCTGCCTGGGCTGGAGTTAGACCTGGTCCTGCTGGAGGTTGGACTGGGGTCTGACTGGCAGATGGAGAGGCTGGGTTTGGTCTGTAAAAATGTGAACAACTTGCACATATTGAATGAATTCAATGCAACATGAATAGAAGTTATTTGAATCTAATCAGAGAAAATTAAACAAAGAACATCTTTGTGCTGTTTAGTATGCACTAATGACTTTGCCTAAAACTGTTGCATATCACATGTTCTTTCAAAGCTTTTCCAGAATTAGAAATTGTTTAAGTTTGAACTTCCATAAATTAACTACTTATAATAATCGCTCAGTGTTAGGATTGTTTTATTTACCCTGTGGGTACAGTGCTACTCCGGGAGGGAGGGGAAGGGAGGGGAGGGGTGCAAACAGGTGCATGAGGACTGACAGAGTGGCAGACAGGTGTGGGTGGGGTGTGCAGATTAGGGTGGGGTAGTGGGAGGACAGGAGGGTGCGTGCTGGTACTGCTACTGTGTGAACAATGAGAGTACAATTACATTCACAATTGTTATTCATAGTGTTAATTTTAGTACGGAATGTAAAAGCCTTAACTTCATGGTTTACATTATGGCAATGAGTGTATATGTATTAAATAAATCTAAGTATGCACAACAATTCTTTTTTTAATAAATTATTTCATACTCTGTAATGAGATCCGTAGGTAATCTTTGGTGATTCTTTCTTTCTTCTTATTTCTGGCATTCATTTCAATAAATCCCAGATTCTCCAGAATACTATTCTGCCTGAAAAATTAATAATGAATAAATGGATAGTCTAATTAATACATACCACCCTGGCTGAGCTGCATCTGACCCCTGGGAATCAAGATGGAGGCGGTCTTCTGTGTCAGCCGTGCTGTCCATCATCATCCCCTGGGCAGTGGTCAGCTCAGGCCGAGTCGTCCCATACTGCTGACCCATGAGGGTGAGGAGAGTGTAAGGGTCATTGCTGGATGACTGCACTCCGACTTTGTGGGCAACAGCCTAGAGTTCAAAGATGGGAGTTGATAATAAATTGTAATGTTTGTTTAATATCATTATTGCAATATTAATTGAATTCCGTCCATTATTAGACTTAGGTTTGCAAGTACAATTTACTAGGGTCAGTGAAAACCTTATCATGTCATTGTTAAAATAGGGTCTATACTATTCTTGTTCTAAGTTATTTATAGACTATTTGAATAATTCAATATCTGTCATGGGGGATTTGTACTAACCTGCACGGTGTGGTTGAGGCGTTGCTGTTCCTCCACCAAGTTCCGAGTGCCTCTCACAAACTCTCCCCACTGCTCGCCTATGTCTGTGATAAGTTTATCGCTTGTCTTGCCCGTCGGATCGACGCCCATCTGACTCGCCAGCGCCTGAAATGTAATTTTTTTTTTAAAGAGATTCCTTCAACTTTGTCGATGACAATAGTGAGTCTTGTAATCTACTCAATGTTCATAATTTGTAAAATCTACAATGATTTCATAATCATTTTAACAAATGTTGCATGAATAACATTATAGACTTACCCCCAGCCGTTCTTGGAGATGTTCTTTCTCCATGTTCTGATCCAGGCATTGCAGCATCAGATTGCCTGTCAGATGAACGGCGGCTGGTACTGGAGGGGAGTCTACAGGGTCTTGTGTCCGAGGCGGGGTCAAGCAACAGCTTATACGAGCCATCTATATAGTTATGAAAATATACATGTACTTAAAAAAAAATCTTCTTTATGTGTTTTTTGTTTGGTTATATTTTCTGCAGTTGAATTTTGGTATACAAACCTTTTCCTTTTCTCCTTCCGGTTACGAGGTTTGATTATATTTACAACTAGATGTAAATCATAACACATTTGATTTGATCTCATTCAACTTCTTAAAATCGTGTCATGTTTGATGTTTTTCGTGTTTTTGTATTGCATAGGCATTAACTAATATCACAACTTTCTTTTGTACAAAAAATCGTTCTTTGTTGTTTTTCTAAAATGTCAAAATAAAATGAACAGATAAGGCATAGTTCAGAAAGTTCGTACATGTGTGGTTGCTATTATTAATTTCTAACAAGTATTTCAAGGTGTTTGTACATACATCCAGGGTCTTGAGTCCCATGGTCGTGACGTCACGAACGACGTCATGACGTCGGTGCGTCGTACTGATTGCATGACGACGCAGGGAATTCGCAAGGGAGAACGTATCGTAGAACATCCTATGATGTTTAAAGACACGGTGTATATAAAACTTGTTTGTAAATTGTAATGTGCCAAAAAATGAGTCAACTGTTTAGTTTTAGTCTTGTTCTTATACAATATTAAAAGATGAAAGATGATAATTTCAATTAATGTTGAACTTCATCGAAGTTCACATCATCATTAGATCATTAGTAGGCTTATAGAGTCACTGTTTTATCATTCAGAACAGCGCTGTCCAGTTAGCAGCGTGTACGTTTACAATGCAATGTGTATTGCATGTATTCTATGTCACGTTACATATCAGCAAGAAAAATAACAAGTAATTTACTCATTTCATTTGATTTATCTGGAAAGTTAAGCAATACAGTTTGAACTGCGGGTGAAAGGAATCAAACTATACAAACTAACCTGAAAGGAATACTACAATACTGGAGAATCACTATCAAAAAAGCAAAATCAAGCAGAAGAAATATAGCTTCCAACTGTTGAAAAGCAATAGATAATTCGTTTGTGTACACATAACGCAACGTTGCCATGTATACGCATCAATATGCAATGTCAAGGTGACTTTCACGCGCAACTTGAGACTAACCTTCAGGAAAGCGCAGTCTACTGCGCATTAATGAAAATGCATGAAACAACTTACTTGGAGGCGTCATATCAGGCGCGAATGTGCAAGGGGGGGGGGTGTCTTTTTTTTTTTTTTTTTTTTTTTTTTTGGTTTCCCCAGAGGTCGGTCTGGTAGACGGACGGTAACCCCTACCTAATAGGCCTAATGTATGACGCAAGAATTTGTAAGGATAAAAAGAGGGCGGATTTCCTTCGCCCCCCCCCCATCAATTTTTAGAGACTGGGCGGGAGATTTAAAAAATTCAGCTCGAACCCCCCCCCCCCCCCCCTTTTTTTCAAAAATCCTGCGTACGCGCCTGGGCGTCATAATGAAATTGGGAAACAAATCGACGGGTTGCTATGCTAAAAAGTACACTGTTGTCAGTACTATAGCTCCAAGAATATATATCTCGGTAAGGGCTTAGGACTTGACAATGTACAAACGGTTTAGGCCTATTATGCCTAGTGGAAGTCGTTTACGTGGGTTATAGAAAATAAACACATCTTAGGATTGCTTTATATTTCTCCCGCTTTAATACGTTCGAAATGTTAAAATAATGTGTTAGCTTCGCACGTTGGAAAAAAAGGTTAGGCCTTTTATTGTAAACTGCACTATTTTTAAACGAATGAGGTTTACGGTACACCATGTGTAAGGTCCTGGGAGGACTGAGATTAGAAAACGTGGATAGAATTGAAGGTGAAATGGACAGGCGAAAAAGTGGAGATTTGAAAGTAGAGTATATCTTTCGAAATGAGTGTAGTCCTGAAAAGGACTGTAAACCAGAAAGCCGGCGAACAGAACATGGGTGCCAAGTCAGAAAATAAGAATGGGGACTGGATATTTTTCCCTTTTTAGTAACCTCACTACATATTCAACATCTCTGGTCCGAGGTTACCTATAGTCATTATTGGGTTTTTCCATTTCCTGCCATTTTAACTGTTTACAAAAGCACACATGTATAGTATTTAATTAGGATCTAGAGTGTGTGGAGGGGTACAAAACAATGTGCACGACGAGGGAATTTGAAGATATACCGTGATGCTGATGATAAGGAGAGAGACAGAGAGAAGGGAGACAGAGAGAGGGAGGGGGGGGGGGTAGTAGAATGAAGTGAAAGGGATAGTCCATACTAAAGTACAATACAAGTAGAAATATGGAATAAACATATATTAGTCACCTTGTTAGTGAAGGTTTGACGAAATTCCGTTAAAGGGTAAGAAAAATGGTCATGATCTTTTAAAATGTTAATTTTATGACGTGACATGCGAGGTGCTCTCCCATATGCTGTATACTGTACTATTCTACAAAATTGCTCATTTTCTGTTTTTTTTTTTTTATGAAGGATTTGTTTTGTCATGTGTGTACTATGCGTTATATTAAATACCCAGGTAAAACTTAATGATGCACATCCTTTAAATAATATCGACATTTTAAAAAAAAATTAGTTCACATCGTAATTATGGGAGAACATCTCGCATGTGACGTAACAAAATCCTAACTTAAAACAATCATAACTTTCGTATCCTTTGACAGATTTACATCAAACCTTCACTTATCATGACGCCTCTTTATCTGCTTTGATTATAACACCAATTTAATTTCAGGGTGGACCATCATTTTAATTAATACTTTCTTACACGTTGAACATCAGATCAGTTGTCAAAAACTTACTTCATACCCATAAACCCCTATCACGGCAACCCAGCCCCTGTATCTTTGACGAAATATGCCCGGCGCAAAATGTATTAGTCCAGCTAAATACCGGTAAATGAATGTCCATCGAGTAACCAAAATATAGGTAAAAATAGACACCAGTATTAGTATCAGGCCCGATGTTACCTAAAAATACACCGTTAACCCTGATGACCTAATTGCACTTTTGACAAGAAATTGTGATTTGTCATCGGCAACTTAAGACGCACTTATTTGATATACTGATCATACTCCGATGTGTATAGTCTGCGCGAAACGTTACTGGGGAATCCCCCTTTTCCCCCACATTGTTTGGCTCAGCTGTGAGTCGTCAATGTAAGACCATAATAATTGGAATTCTACGTGAAATCAATGAACTTTGGTAAATATGAGAAAATACTCGTGCAATCAGCTGCAAAACTGAGAGATATCTCACTTTTTTCATTGAAGAGTCACGTAGATCTATATGACCGTCCATGAGTTAAGAGAGTTGATGACCATTATTGCCTAATCGGTACAAGAATGCGGAAATACCGGGCTGCCATTGTTTACCTTCGGTAGGCAGCGCTGCTCAGTACTGTACTCGGTCGAAGCGGAAGCTTCAACTTTGCACACACAGTATACAGAGTTACGGCGAACCGCTACAAAACCTTTCGCTGTCGTTCTACTTGCACCGAGTCTGCGTGTATGTATAAATGTGTGAGCTTTTTATTCTGTGGTGATCATACAATCACACAATTTTGCTGAACTGAGAAGGTTCAATTTAACTTGAAGGAGGGTTGAGACCGAGTTAACCAGCACGATGGCGCCGTCTTCAGACAATCCTCACACCAACGAATGGGCGATGTGGGCAAATGAACATGCGTTTGTCAGCGCAATCGGTAAGTTAAAAATAAGGCCATATTAATACAGTATTAACTCAATTGAAAGTTTAGTAATGCGTAGTCTAGTGTGGATTACTGAAGTAGCTGATTTACTGACTTACCCGGATCTAAACAGGGTAAGCTAATTCGATCTAACGTTTGCTTGCACTGACTAGACCGAAAATTCAGTCTTTGTGACTGTACTGTAGGATGGTGGATCCGCTGAGATTGAACCTGGCTGCTTTTTTGAATGCCCTGCTTTATATGTCGAAAATGTAATTTTGATTAAAGAATGCCCCCAAAGGACCGTTATTCCTGTATAGTTATAGACACACCAAACATAATAAACAATAACTTGATTTGGATGTTAACGCTTTATTGTTTACTGAGATAGGGAAAGGGAATTGAAAGGGAAGGACCCACAGTTTTGAACCGCGGTGTATTTTGTCCAGTTCAGCATGAAGCATGGTGCTTTTTAGGCTAAAGCATCGTGTTTCATGCTGAACTGGACAAAATATACCGCGGTTTAAAACTGCGGCTCCTTCCCTTTCCCTTTCCCTATGCCAATTCCTTTGACCTGTTGTGTATATAATCAATTTTAGTCTGATCAATTGTTGCCCTTTAGAAGATGGGCCCCCATCCCCTCCTCCCCCCTCCCCCTCCTTCCCCCTCACAACGCTCAGTGACTTTCAGAATTATTTTACAGTCACACCCAATTTCAGTTGAATGCATTATTGCACAAGACCATGGGTATGTCTGCACAAAATGACCCGATGTATCTGCAGGGTGCGGTATGGAACAACTTTTCCTTGTATTTGTTATTTCAATTCAATTCAAGGTTTATTAAAATCATATTCCCAGCCATACAGCTGAATTGCAACAATTTACAAGGTAAAAACAAATATAAATACAACATATGAAATAATACAACTAATTAGAACTATCCTCTGCAAGTATTAGAAGTATGAAGAGGTGTAATGATAAAAAAATGGATGCAAGACAAAAGTACGATTATTGCAGGTTTATTATTAAGGTCTATTGAAACATAAATTATGGAGGCATTTCAAAACTGAAGGAAAGTATGTAAGTCAAAGTTCTTATTAATAGTATGAAAACTACCAGAGATCAATAGGGGCCTATATATTAAGAAGATTGTGGGTTTCTTTAAAATGCATTGTTATAGCCCCAACCGTTATGTTGTCTATATTTCCCTCTACTTCACAGTCATGCTGATGGGTGGAATCACAGGAGTCTTTGGATTTGACGGAGCCGTCTTTGCCTACTACACAATGTATCCTTTATCTGCCCTATATGCTGTGTATCAAGATGTAACATGTCAGGTTTATAAAGTCATGGTTTTCTACTTCTCCTGGGTGCCTTTTAGCCACAGTTTACATTATTTTATTAATATATAAAAATTTCTGCAGCACCATACATACATGTAGTTTTATTCTTTTGTAGTGATGTAATGTAATATTGTTGCATGTTCACAAAGGTGCCAAATTCAAGAAATTAAAATGTGCTTTCTTAGTTTAACATTCTGAGGCACTTTTTCCACCATGTTGGTGGCTAAATATGATACCCCAGATCCAGTGCTAGTGCTATAATTAGTCAACAACATAAAATTTAAAGCCGTAGGGGTAAGGGGCACAGTGTATAGTGGGAAGTGTTTTTTAGCAAACATGAGAATGTGCCCAGAGACTTTATGTTGGAATGCATGCAATAGCTGTAAATTAGCATTTTTTTTTTTTTTACAGATTTTGTGTGTAACTTGTGCAAAAAAGATCTTTTGTAATTTTCTTTTAAACACATGTCTGTGCAACTGTTGCTCTATGATGTGGATCTAGTGCGTATGATACAGTGGACTACATACACATAATACCAGGATGCATTTAGGTTAACTGAAAACAATCCTGGTAGTTTTGCCATGACTTCCTGGTTTGAATGACATTGGGTTTTTTTGTACTGTGTTATTCTTACTCTTGCACGTAGCATCAGGAAATGACTAGACAAAAGACAGATAATGAAAGCCATTATTTACCATCGAGCAACATGTATCGAGCTATGTATACACTGTGGCTGTGCCTTGGTGTGTCGACTGAATTACGTTGTCCGCGGTGGTTATGGGTAACAATTTGTTAAAGCCCTGCCTTACAAATATATTGGTGTGTGCTACAAAATAATATTTAAGTAGACATTGATTTTAAATTAGGTATTGGTGGAAAGATTATTTGCAGCACATTTTATTTGTTCTAATTTTCCTGTCAAACAACAAAAGGAGAAGAAGAAAGAATAAGAATAAAGTAAGTCTTCCTGAAATACAATCAACAATAAAAAAAAAATACTGGGCTCAGCGGCCTGATATGGCATGTACGATTGACTGCAAAACCACATACCAGTAGTACCGTTTAGCATACAACTTTAACTTTTGATTGATAACAACTCAAATGTTCAACTTGACTTAATTTTTACACCCTGTTTAGAGATGACAACATCTAAGGATGCAATTTAGAAAATAAATGGTAAGTTCAAATGTTTGCAATGATTCACACCCATGGTTCATGATGTTCCTTTTTAAGATTTCAGGTTTGGAAAAGAGCCTCATACTTTAATTTGTTCCTACTCTAACAGGTACCAGTATATGGACTTGTAAATAGTAAATAAGCTATGATGAGAGGTACAAGTTTTGACCTCTTAAGGTTCTTTCAGATGGAGGCTGTTTTGCGCTGCGGCTTGCCATAATGCCACCTTTTGTTAGACCTTTCACACATTATTTTGCCTCTTGCGGGGGTAAAAATCATAGCTTGCCAGGCAACATTTTTCCAGGCTTTGCCGCAGTGAGTCAAAATGCATGTGGTGCATGGCAGCTGGAAATCGCTTCTGTGTAAATGTACCTCAGTACAGTACAGGAGATGTGATCCTTAACCCAATGTTCTATCAGTGTTGCCAGTATCATTGTGATCATCATAGAATACCCACGGGGAATGAGGCGCAAGGGAAGCACTGTCGAGAGAAGGTAGGAATAACTTTCTTGGTCTTAACTCAGATGATGATGTTAATCTGAAAAGGATAGTTCACCCTGAAATTAAGTTGGTTTCAATAAAGGCAGACACATAAAAGAAATATATAAGTGAAGGTCAGTCTTTAAAACATAAACCTACAATGACCATTTTTCTCATACCGGTATGCGTGGTATTTTATCTTAAAACTTGTGATGTAATGATTTGTACAGGATATATGGTGCTCTTTATAGACTGTGATGACACATCCTTTATGAAAGCACTTTTGAATGTATTTGTTTCCATGTTAACTCTTAACTTGCCGGAGGTAAAACCCCTCTGTGCCGGAGGTTTTCTCAATTACAGTTTGGTCGCAAATTTGCGACAGCGGCATGTTACCCCTTAGCCGCAAAAATGCGACAGCGGCAGGTTAAGAGTTAATCTATTTCCCTTTCTTCTTGAAACTTGCACTTCCACAAAACATGCCTTAAACCCTTTTTGTGTGTAATAAAATCCTCCGCAATGGGATTTGTGTTCACTTTAGGTGACAGAATGCAGATTTGATACACAAAGAGTTAAAGGGCAGTGAAACCTGGGTTATATACAGAATACTGTATACGCCGTATATCTTGTGTGGTTTTTATTTTTGTGAATTTCACATGTTGGATGCTATTTGCGAATGTAACAAGTTACATGCAAAACTATGAATACAACGTTCTAGAGCACATATACTAATAGTACACGTAGTTCACGATCACAAATTTAATCACTCACGAAATTGACGAGAAGTCCTGATTCGCGAAAAATTAGACTCGCGAAATATACAGCTTATACAGTAGAATAAAAGCAGACGACGAGTAAATCAGAGAGGGAAATTTGATTCTATAACTACGATCTGTATTGCCATTAATAAATGTTTGTTTTGATTCATACAGTGTATTTGTTGTTTTTGTTGTTGTTCTGTTTAGATTTCAGAGTCTACTGCACCCTGTTCTGCTGGCACTGTCACCAGTGACAACCAACTACTTTGTGCGATTTATGGTCTACCTCTTGTAAGTATTTCATCTCATAGTGTTGAGCTCATATGAAGGGCCATACATGTAGTTAGCCTGAAAAAAAAAGCAAACTACCATAGCTTTCTGTGAGAGTGTTAGCTATCCTTGTCAAATCAATTCTTCATGTATCATATCATTTTTTTTCTTAACTCTTTGCCCGCTTCGTTCGACTCGCGGCACATACAGCGGGCTGCCAAGTTCGACTCAAGTCACGTTTCGCGCACAATGCATACGGAACGTATTTAATTGTATTGTGCGCACACACATACAATAGCGATGCGTGTATTGCATAAGGGGATCAAAGTATCAATAGGCAGGAAGTCTCCCAGGACAGGAAGTCTATTGAGAAGTACCCAGGGTCAATTTCAATGGAGGAGTTTAGTTCATTGTTAGCTTACTCTTTTTGAATGCCCCATTTAAATCCTAAATTGCTTGGCTCATAAAGACATGGGTTTGGTATGTAATGAAAGCTAAAGAACATATTTTTTTTTTGAACTAACCTAGAGAAAAACTTTCATTAGGACATATTGAATATAAGAGGTATAAAATAGCCTCCAAAACGTTAATTTGGAGACAGAATGTAAAGTTATAATTCTCAGAATCTATGATATTATACATGACAAAAATGGTACTATTGGCATGATTGGCAAGAGTATTAATTTCTTTTAGACTTTACTACATATTTTTTTTTTCATCACTACAAACCAATAAAAAGTTATTGCAAGTTGAATAAGACAGTGCATGCAAAACCCCTATGAATGTGGCACCCTGAAATTAATGTGGCGCAGGGGAGATAGTGTGCGTGGCGGGCAAAGAGTTAAAAAAAGATGAATTCAAGGTATCACCAGTACCAGAATGCTGATGGCTAGTGAAGTCTGATGACCACCCTTGGCCTATCAGGACCATGTTGCACATATGTTTTAAATTATTGTTACATAGCATAAATGGTAATTACCACCCCAACAGCCAATGAGCTCTCATTATTGCACCTGTTGGCATGGTAGTTACCAATGGTGGTAAGTTACAGTCATTGAAAACGTATATGCAACATGGCCCAGGAAGAAAAGTTAGCTTTTTGGTCCGGAAATTTTCTCCAAAAAGTCTTGTCTCATCCATAATTATAACAGAATGACACTAAAATGGTTTGGGGTCAAGAAGTATTTACAGCTACTACTCCTTATCTCTATACCATCACAAAGTATGACCCTCATTGAGAAAACAGTATGATGTAGTTGTAATGTCAGGCTCTATTAACTTCAAATCTATGCTGGTAAAATGCTCCTAATACGACCTCAAAGAAAATAACATAAATTTCACATTTTGGGTGGGATGAAGGTAGAAGCATTTTTGTACAATTTGTTTTGCTTCCGTAAATTTTGAGACAGTAATTAATCCCCAGATTTTGATATTTAACACCTGTTCCCCCCTCTTTCTCTCCACCTCCCCCCCCCTCTCTCTCAGGATGAGCGTACCCTGTATCTTCCAATTCCCCACCCTCCTGGGCGGGATCTGTCTCTTCATCGCCTCGCTCATCTACTTCAAGGCCGCCCTCGGGGGCGAGAGCTGGAAAGCCACCTCGTCGGGCGTGAAGCGGGCCAAGACTCTGACCAACCGCCCCCCTGAGAACCCCCCTCCCCGCCCCCCTACACAGGGAGCCCCTAATGAAGGCTTCACAGAGATACCCCTTGATAGAGTTGCATAGGCCAGCAGCCACTGACCATAACCCTCTCAGTACAAAGGGTGCACGGAACGTGTAATACTGTATAAGCCGTTATTTTGGCAAAGGAAGGGGTTGCGGCCATTTTCGTGGGTTGTTGTTTTCGCAAATGCCACCCAGCGCTATATTTTGCATGCATGCACTGCTCACAGGCCTGCTGTAATCCACATGCAAATGGGAAGAAACAAACTACTTGCACATGGTATAGCAATGCTTGATTGTGCGCGGCATGGCATGCTATGCAAGCTAGCAAGCACGCAAGCACGCATCATGAGATGAATAGCACTGCTACAACATGCATGTACTTGTGCAGCAGCGTGTGGTGTATGCCGTAAGCGATCAAGATTGTGTGGCAATATATGCGCGTGTTGAAAAAATTGTGACCCTACAGCAATTCACGAAAATAAAACCCTTGCGAAATAGAACAGCTTATACAGTAAGTCAATATACTTTTACTACCTTAGCACTGAGAAGGTTAAGGAAGCCTAAAGTAAGAATTCATAGGGATTCACAAACGTCAGTGCCATTCTCATTGGGCTTAAAAAATCAACAAGTTAGGGGACAGGGACAATAGGACCATTCAGCTTTTGGTACGGTTGCTAGGCAACTTTCACCCTAGCACTTTGCAATTTTTCTAACTTTGCGATTTTTAAGGCCAATGAGAATGGCACTTTCTTTGCTGGCTGCTCGTTGGAATAGACCGGTTTACTAATGTTGTCAAATTTATGGATGTTTCTTCCCGCAGGGCCTAGTAAGGATTTATTCCATTAACCTGTACCTATAGCAATAGTATTTCAGTACTTGGAATCCACTTTGCATACATTAGTTGTTGCTGTGTTGGGCAAACTTCAGGCAAGCTTTTCGGTTGTCAGGGGCAACCTTTGTTAAACTGGCATGCATAAAATTAGTATATGTTAGTAAACCGGTCTATCGATTACGATGTACTGTAACAGAAGACAGAGATAGGCAGAATTCTTTTTGTGTCACACAGTTTTGCATCTACACTTATGACTAACCTGAGCCACTGTTCTGATTGTAAAAAAATTAAGGATACAAATTTTGACATCTTGAACAGCTTAACAAGAACGCTGGGCATTGCATGGATCTGGGGAATCAAACAAGAAATAACATTTGTTATGACAATATAACATGTTCCAAATAGATTCACCGTTATTGTTTAGTACCATTCCATTTGTATCAGTTAAGTCTCATATCCAAAAAAAAAATTATGATATAAAGAAAATATGTCTCTTTTCATTGTACTCCTTCATTTTTTTAAAGTATGAAACATGATTCCATGTACAGCTTTCACTGTACTATTTTGTCACAAAAATCACCCACAAATTCACAATGGCCAGTTAAAGTGATGAGTGTTCCTATGATATTGATGCTAATGATGATGCTGAAGATTATAATGAGAGTAATGAAAGTGTAAAATATGTTCATTGATATGAAGAGAAATTATGAAGGTGTTGGTATATATTTTTCTTGAATAGTCACACACATGGAATATATGTAGGGGCTCACTCTTAAAGTGATTCTATTTCAGTAGATTTTCGAGTGATTTATGTACCATGTTGTTTGTAATGGTTATATATTATGTAACAGAAGTATATTTCTATTAATAAAAACAAAACAGAATTTATTGAATTAATTTGTCATTATACATGTACTATAGTATAGCAAAGAGTTTCTTACTTATTGAAATGATCCCCCCACATAATGATTAATCTGAAATTTCCATTAACCAAATCTAGTCCCAAGATGCAACAGCTGTGGTTTTTCAAATCTTATCATTCACATCCAGAATTTTAAAAATTTACTTAATACACAAACTGAAAACTATTCAGTATCAACATTAATCATTAAAATACATTAAAATGTGCTCTAGTTGAAATGTATAAATGAAGTAAGATACAAGTTGACCAGTTCTTTTGAACTTTTCGCACAATCTTGTACGCCGACTTTGCATCATTATTGCAGCAAGCCTAGTGATGCTGAATGTGCATTCTGAAGTTGTAAGAAATCAAACAACTAAATATTAAAAAATACTACTGATTTTATATGTTAAATGGCTGGACCATGTTAGAACTAGTGCATCATCCGTCAAGATATTTTTCACTTGAGTTTTCTATCATTCCAATAAAAATTGTGTTATTTCTACTAAAAAGAATACTTGTATTTAAAATGTCATACCAAGGAGCAGTACATTGCCCTATTTTTGATACTGTATATGCACTTTATTCACATTGCCACCAGTGTGCTTTCAAAAAGAGGAATCATTTAAATATTTCTTAGACATATATGATACTTGTATGTACTTCATGCACTTATCCTAAAAATGAATGAAAAATGTTAATGTCACAGATTTTTTTTTTAAATGGTTAATTTGTCATTTGGGTTTTAAACCCCCAATTGAGGAACGTATTGCAACTCAATTTGAAATTGAAGAAATGGGTTTGCACTGTTCACTATTTAAACTTAGCTTCTGAATACTACATGTATTTAATTATTTTGTATTGTATAAAACTATATACACAATTTGAATAAATGAAGTTTTGATTACCAGGAATGAAGTGTGTTATCAGTGTTATATTTGACTGTGTGAGATGAAGGTATCTTGTCATCGATGACAGATTTTTTTTTTTTTTAAGCAGAAATTATTCATGAATTTTAGGTGTTTTAACTCTTTGCGTGTCACATGTGACTTTGCTCACATGTTATACACATATATCAGAAGTTTGTCACACAAAAGGTTAATGGATAAAATCATTATTAGAGAAGCTTGTGTAGTATTGGGTTCTGTACAGTTTCTTAGCACACTCTTAAAGGCAACATACATACGCGGTCAGGAGACATGATGTTTACTGGTTGAAAAACTACAGGCTAACTGCCAGCTTTTAATGTTCTCAATTTGTAAATCAATGGTAAATCAACAATGACTGAATATTCATGAAGTTACGCCAATTAACATAATAAAGTATTTATGAATATTCAAATGAGCAAACAAATAACTGATAACTATTCATGATATGGAAATCATCTTATCACAAACTCATCATAAAAAGAGCGGGAAACTAGAAAACCAATCATGAGGAAGGAAGGGAAGGTACAACAATAGATGGGGTGATGGTCAGTGATGGTGGAATGGTCAAAGACAAAAGAAACATGAGTGTGTGCAGTGTGTGGAAAGGGAATGACTGATTAGTGTGCAAGGGGTGGAACATGAACTTGGTGATGGAGGGAAATAGTAGTTCAAAATAAATCCTACACTTGTATACAATGTGGTTCATAAAGCACATTTCACAGAACAGTCCCCACACATTAAAGGAATAGTTCACCCTGCAGATGGTTTTAATCAAAGCAGAAACATATTAGTGAAGGTCTGATGAAAATCTGTCAAAGGATAATAAGGTTATGATCTTTTAAAGTCTTTATTTTGTGACATCGCTTGCGGGTGCTCTCCCATATGTACAACTTGTTAAGGAAAATTTCCGTTTTCTCATAAAGACATGCATCCTTTTACTTGTGCATTTGATACATCATTAGAAACATGTTTTTACACATGAATCTGTAGGAAAAAATATATTCCGTTGTCGAAAACAGAAAAGTAGCCATTTTTTATGGAATCATACAGCAACATATTGGAGAGCACCTCACACGTGACATCACAAACTTGACATTTCAAAAGATCATAACTTTCTTATCCTTTAACATATTTGTTGTCAAACCTTCATTAATATGTTTCATTCATATTTCTGCTTTTATTGCAATCAACTGAACTTCAGAGTAAACTATCCTTTTAATATTTGTACAATGTACCCATCACATCTCACATTCAACATACATCATCAATGGACACTGTACACTCAAGAAATACACAAAAGACATGATTTTTCATATGTATATGTTAAAAGATATTTCATGTTTTATAATAAATGGTTGCAAAAATAAAAGTACAAAAGCAAATCAAAACGAAAAGTACTAGCATAAATCATTAAAATATTAGTATAAGTATTAAATGGTGCAACAATATGAATACCATAGTCTACATAGATCAACTATTGGTGATCAGTTGGAAAATAATACAATTGATAAATGCTTCAACATGTTGCCATAACTAGTGTGTACATAACCCTTCAACACCGTTAATGATAATAATACACAGCTTAATACCTATATCATTTTGAATGGTTGAATCAGATAAATGCACAAGATGTTGGAAAGCAAAGAAATTGGTCACCTTGTAAGTAATACAAATGTCTTATATGTCCAATTTTTTTAATGATTCCTCATTACTTTTCAAAACAAAAGCAGAGTAAAAGATCTGTTATAATCTGCCCTTAACCTCCTTATAGTTTGCATACAAATTTGTCAAAAACAAAGCTTCTAGAGACAAAGGGGCAATTAAAGAAATTTCTTTTCAAGTTGACAACAGCTAAATGTCGGCCCAGCACATGGTACATCAGAGCATTGTCATGATTATAGAATGCTTTTGACATTCATGAGCACGCTTTAGAACCCATACAGATGTTTGAATGTATTATGCTCGAGTTTCCTCTCCTTCCTAACACCTCCCCGATATGATTGTGCAATCAAGTAATTTGCAATAGGACTGTAATCAATAGCAGAATAGGAGCAAAGAAGATCACAGGGTGAAAAGTAGCAAAATGGCGTGTTATTGTCATGCAGGACAGTGATAGCGACCCACCTGCAGAGAAAGACCACCTGCCTATGGAGACTTCATTTTATGTTTCCCTTGAAATATATATCTCATCGAAACCTAACATCAAAGTACCCTTTACATACAGACCACCTGATCGTAAAGAGTGGTCTTTACATACAGGTTTCACTGTATCTTCTCATGAGGGGTGATTGTCATCTGTGGAGCTCTTATATTTCCTGGTTGTCGTCCATGAAGGCCAACTTCCACAGAATCTGAATTTGACAACTGAAGTTTGATTGATTGCATCTCTCTTGCTCCTGTGGCACCAGCTTTACATTTTGTATCATTAGAAAGCCTCTTTATTCCCCATTACAAGGATATCACATTTTCCATCTCTTGCTATCAAAGAAGGAAGAGGCACTAGATGCATGTTTATGTTTCCATTGTAATGGCACCCAATTCCTACCTCTTGCTATCAAAGTTAGGCAAATCATTGTAATGGCACCCAATTCCTACCTCTTGCTATCAAAGTTAAGTGAATGCCTGCATGACAGTCCGGGGGGATGATGCATGAACACACAACTTGCAAGGACTTGTGTGAAGCTTGAATCCTGGATCTTGCCTATGAGAGACAAACTCTCTACATCCCCTAGAGCGTATGTGTACATCTTGTTACTCGCTTCTAAATTGCTGCCAATTTCATACCTACTATCAGCGTGCATACAGGAGTAAGATAAAAGTCACACAGGAAGAAGGTTAAAGTCATAAACACACACTGATTTCTGAAAGACGCGACACTCATATTTGACACAAACATGACCAGTGTACAGGTTTGACAACAAGAATGCACTACGTGCGTGCAGTTTTAACATTAGAAAGGCAATATAAGGCAGTGGCAGGTGTAAATGAGATCTTTTCTGATTTGCGTAGGAGATATAAATCAGAACAAACCAGCAAAATTATTCTATGTACTCCTCAACGGTCTAACTTAAAAAAACCCCGAAGCATTTGTACATGCATAAACAGTGTGTGTCCCTTTAGGAGATCAAAAAAAAAATCAAGACAGAATGATACGACAACTATAATCAGGCAGATTTTATTTATATAAAGCTTAATCTATGTGGACATGATTCTCCATAAGCTCCTTGGCAGGCAGCATGCAACCACCCCTCCCTTTCAAATGAAAAAATAAAATAAAAAAATACTAATGATAGTAATATAGATACTGGTTTATAAAAAAAAGATCATACACAACTGAGTAATTTCTTAAAGTAAATGTGATATGCATAATAGAGTATCAATATAAAAATTAAACATTATATCAAAATACATTTGCAAATACTCTTCATTTATATGCTAGACTTCTAAATTTCAAATACCAGTTGATCTCTTTCCATGCTCAACTCCCCTGGTATCACAACTAAAACGTGGAATACCAATTTTAAGTATACAATATATTCCACCAATGAAAGACGTAAATATTGGCTATATCTATAATCCTACAGATTTCTACAGAAATATACAAACTGTATAAACAAACATTCCAGTAAATGAATACTTTTCCTCTTTATAAACATCTCCATTTCAATGTAAGTATATATTCAGCTACAACACCTGTCATTCTTTAAGTCCTACATGTGTCTTTGTTCACATGTAATTCACACAAATCCCATACTGCCCTACTCTGACAAAAGGAAGCAAGTGACAAATCACTCAAATCTGGATTATTGGTATTCTTAGATTGTACCCAGCATTCCCTACATATGGCCAAAATCTGGACAAGAAATATTAATCTTGCTGCGAGATATTCAATCTAACATGATGTGGTGTTGCACTGATTCTAATGCAAGTGACAGACACATTTTGCTCATTTACAAGAAATGTCTCTTTTGTTAGTTGCTTCCTTTTGTCAGATTAGGGCAGCTTACACCAGCACCTTACGTGGAACGTAAAGTGTTAAAGCTGAGGCCGACACTGGCTGGGATTATGTTGAAAGATCCACTCACACGCACAATGCTATATCAGTGGAGTGGGGGGGGGGGGGGGTCAGGGTACTCAGCCCCCATGATTACCCCATGTTGCAATACACAATAGTGGTCAACAGATGGCAGCAAGACCCCCTACCCGAGTTTTTGGTTCTCGCAGAAAACTTTGGATATTCACCAGCACTGCCAATGCATCCACTTCACAAAATATGTACACAGTAAAATTTTGGTAAAGCAAAACCAATATTTGCATATCAATTAGATGCGCAATAAAAAAATCGTGTTTCAAATACAGTATCACAATCTGATTCATACACAAAACACATTTTGATCTGTAACATCACATACAAGATTGGAATCTGTTTTAATAGGGTACGGGGCTATTCCTGAGCAATTACAAAAAAATCCTGATAACAGTCACTCTTGCACATGACAAAGCTCACATGGAATGTACCCGGTGTTAATGTGGTGCTGCTGTGTGCCCATTTTGTATCAGAGACACCAAAACACCAGTTTAGCCAGTGTCAAAGTGGTGTTGCTGTGTGCACATGCTATTTCAGAGACACTATTGCGCCGGTGTTGCCACAGTCTCAAAACCGTGCTGCTGTGTGCACATACTGTATCAAAGTGTCAAGGTGGTACTGTTATGTGCACATGTTATATCACAGACACTAATGCACCAGTGTAGAGAGAGTGTCAATGTGGTGTTACATGTTTGATGTGTTTTTAAAAAGGGAATATCTACTGAGCAGTGTATGTGATGATGTCCACTGATAAAGGGATTATGTCATAGTCAATCACTAATCAGGCGCGGTGGAGCACCCCAATTTGCATCTCATTATCTGCCTGATCTATTTGAATAGATTTATTTGCAATGGACTTCTATGGTAATCCCAAAACGTGATGACTGATAATTGAAATATTTGCATTTGCAATATTTTGCTCAGTTTTCATTGTCAAAATATTGCTAGAATTTAACATTTTCTGATGCTAAAATTGTTCAGATATGGATATGTGTATGTTTATATGTTTAGTAGGATTAATATCCAAACTCTATCTTTTACCAAAAAAAATGTATTCCGTGAGTCTTTTGGCACGAAAAATGTTTACTTTTTTTTGCATTGTACGAAAACATGTTGTTTACTTTATACAAATGAGGTACCGCTGTCATTGGATTTCGGGTCGGTAATTGGGGTGCTCCACCGTACTTGTAATACAAAGCAGTGTCATTGTTGATTGAGTGTAGTTGTGGTGCCTACTGTTTATGTTATGGTTCAGCTGTGGTGTCAACTCAAACATACTGATACTTATCAATGTCACACCAATTATACGGTGCTCATATGATTCCCATACAGCTATTGATAAGGTGTTAAAATGTGTTAGTAATGTACAGAATTGTCAAATAGTTTACAATATCAACATGCAAGGCACCAATAAAAGTGCTCATAACGAGAGTTTACTGTTTCCATGTCATGTACATGAAGTTTACTATATCAACATGCAGTGTGCAAAAAACAATTGGAAATTACATGTGGTTCCAGTGCAAAATATCTCGAGATCTAGAAGAATGTGTACTCCTCCGAAAACAAAGTCTAGCAAAAATACCAGCAAGAAATCTCAGCTATTGGCATTAACCTATCAAGCAGGTGAGGATTCGCAAGACGTCAGAAGGACAATACAGATTTAAGCTGTAAGCTGGGCGCAAAAGCTATTCACCTGGTGTCTGGTCAACTCTTCATGTCTGTATCTTTAGACTTGTAAAATACCACTCAAAGATCCTAGATGTTTCATGAAGGCATTCTAACAACCTGACGAACCACATAATTTCAGTCACACACTCCCTGAACTAGTTTCGTTACCATGGTACAGACACGTTTCCAAAGTTTTTGAACGGTTCATGTGGCATTAGCCAAACAGACAGTGTCAGTCGTAGAGTTTCATACTCAATGTCTGCATTGCACATTATGTATTAATGCTGGGATGACGTCTGCTGCCTAAGATGTGTCATAAAGGTAACACACCAACAAAAGACCATACAATTTCAAAGTCCTCTCAGCAGACGTATCTACAAAGTCCTTGGACGTGTCATGAGAGCATTCTGCCAAAAGACCACACAATTTCAGTCATCTTGCCAAACACAACTACTACTTGGATATCTCATGAAGGCATTTTGCCGACAAACCAGAAATTATCGATCTGTAAGTCCTAACGTCTGCATCCACGATGTCAAAATGATGCATTAAAAGCAGCGATGACGTTTGCTGCCCTTGGATGTTTCATGAAAGGCATTTCAACACTGCCAGTACCAAGCTTCAACACCTCTATGCCCATGGGACTGAGATGGTTAATAACAAATTGATAACATTTCAGTCATCTCGTTCGTCGATGACTCATTAATGGCCATTATGACGTCTGCTCTAAGATGTCTCATAAAATGCATTTTAACACACTCGATACCAAGCTATGCAAGCTCCATTCATTTGTTACTCATGTGTCTGCCCATAGGACAGAGGTGTTTAATAACAAAATTATAACAGTCGCGGGTGTCAACGCAGCGTGCGATGCAGGTTGGAGCAGGCCCGCTAGAAGCCGTGTTGCGGCACAGAGACGGTGGACATGGTGGATGCGATGGAGGCCCTGCGGGGGTTGGGGTGGATGTTGGCAGACTTCATGTAGGACACTAGCTGCTCAGGGATCTCCTCCAAGACCTCCTTGGCCAAGCGGGCCTGGCTCAGCACAATGTTGTCCGAGTTCTCAAAGTCACGGAACGGCACAAACTGCAGACCGCAAACAGAAGGATGGAAAATGAGTTATATGATGAGTTTTAGGGTGCGTTTATCATCTCTTTTCTTGGGTAGAATTAAGGTTTCCAAACGCCTTTCAGGGAATTTTTTTATGAGATTTTAAATGCAAAGGTGTTTTGATTATGGGGTTCAGAAAGCCTTTTTTAAATGCACAAATTTGTGCGATCCGGAACGCGTTTGAGCCAGAAACGCGTTTATAGAAGCAAAGCTGTTTTGAAACTACTTTCTACTTCGATCACAAGCGCGTGCCGCACCTCCTTCTTCGGTCAAAAGGCGCAGTACAGCTGCGCAGTGACAAGGCCAGTTTTTGACTGGGCGACTTCAAATTGATAAACGCAACGTTTTTTGAAAAACGTTTGTAAAGGCCTTTGGAAACGCCTTTTGATAGTGGGTATTGAAAGGAGTTTCAAATTCTGGAAAGATGATAAATACAGCCTTAGTCTCCACCATGTGGTAGTCCTTCACAAAGATAGGATGGTTATTCTTATGGAATAGCTCTGAGAAGAACTGCTCAAAGAGCAAGTGAGATTGGAAAGAAAACAGGAAAGATCTCAAACAGGAAAGCTCTCAAAAGAGCTACTCACAGGGTGAGTGAGAAAGGCAAGAAAACCTATGAAGTGGAAGAAGGAAGAAAACAGGAACGCTCTCAAAAGAGCTACTCACAGGGTGAGTGAGAAAGGCAAGAAAACCTAGGGAATAGAAAATTTAGAAGACCAGAGCATTCCTTCAGAGAGGTTAGCTCTGGAGAAAGCTATGGGTTCAATGTTTTGAATTTGGTTGACAAATTGTCATCAGGATTACGCAGAGATCCCACACAGCAGCATTTTCTCTGGGACAGAAATCATTTTTACAAGACTACCCATCCATCTCTGCTATGGACACCAAAATTGCTTTGATTTCCATGCAGTCATTTGTAGCTGTTGTCTGAGTTCTCAAATTCACAGAATGGAAGAAACCGGGGACCAAAACAGGACAAATATTGTCTTTGACTTTGATATTAACTTTGCATCAGACTACTCGTCCTCTAAGATCAAGCACAAATCAGCTGTTTGCTATTCCTCCCGTTGTTACCAACACATATGGTCAACACTCATTCGCACATGCCTCTTCCGTCTTATGGAATGCACTTCCTAATTATATGAGAAATATACATGATTTAGATAAGTTTAAAACTTCCTTAAAAAAGTATCTGTTTAACACGTAATGAACTCAGTGCCCAACACTCTTTACTTACTTTCTAATTTCATTCCTTAATTTCATCTAAGTGCAGAGGGACATGCATAGCTATGTGTTATGCGCTATACAAGAAGTGAATATTATTATTATTATTATCATTTGACTGTATGCACTAATCAATGCAGATTTGCTGCTTTCAATACACAAGAAATCTCCTACATTTCAATGTTCTATTCATTGTAGAGTTTGTTTTAGAAATGCCCAACTACCTGGGAGTAAGGTTTCAGTTGCTGTTTCTGCTAATCAACAGCCCAGGCACACACCTCTATGCAGTCTATATTGTTGTAAGCCCCGACTGACTTCATTTAGGGCCATGTTGCATATAGGTTTTCAATTATTGTAACTTATAATCAATGGTAACAACCATGGTAACAGCCAATGAGCTCTCATTATTGCACATGTTGCCATAGAAATTAGCACATGCAGCCAATGAGCTCTCATGGTAGTCTGAGTCTTGTACCCACCTGAACGATGTCTCTCTTGGCCTCCCGGCCCTGGTAAGAGAGCCTTACGTCATCACCATCCAGCTCCTCCATTTCTGGGACGTCAAGAAAAGCAGACAAGAAAATTCAATTTGATTCAACTTCATGCAATGTTTTTCTTTGTTCCACAAGTACTACCCAAAAGAAATCCCTGTAAGTACTGGTCCTTTACAATCATTTAACTACATGAAATTTAATCCTCAAATGTAACTTGTATAAATATAATTTGGTTTCACTACACGCAATGTTTTTCATTTTACCATATTTATGGATTCCCTCTCACACTATCAGTGTAGGAAATCATTAAATAAGCTTTCAATCTTTATATCTTTATGAAATCCAATCACAAAATAGATAATGTGAAAATTCAATCTGTTTCAACTTCATGCAACGTCCTTCATTTTACCACATTCATGGACCCCCCCCCCCCTCCACACACACATTACTCATAAGAATTCAGCAAACTAGCTTTCAATCTTAATGTGTTTTCATCAAATCAAACCCTAAACTACAAGTTGCGATATACTGAATTCTGACAGTACAAAAAACATATTTGTCCGTATTATCCCTTGCACATTTGTAAACAACACACTCAACAACACCATCTTCTAATCTAAAGGGAAAAAGACCAAGAAAAAAGCGGACTCACTTGAGAAGTCTTCCTTGCCCACTCCAACGATGATGATGGACAGGGCTAATGTCGATGCCTGCACGAGATCAAGACACAAACTTCAGAAAACACAGAACAACCAATACTTCCAAAATAAATAAGAATTTTAATGAAACTTTTTTCTTTCCCCCCATGAACCATAATTGTGATTGGCCTATTGTCACAATTGTTTTTATTAAGTCAGTTTTTGCAATACCAACTGATTCAGCGGAGACAGTTTTTGACTTCCAGAATATACATCCCGGTACTAACAGGGGGGTGTTTTACCAAGCTGTTTGTAAGCTACGAACGACTTTACAAAGGACTGGTGATCCCTTCTTGCGCTACATCACATTCTCAATGATTAGGATTCCCATCAGCTTACGTTCAAATCTGATGTTTATAAATGACAATTCTTGTTGTCAATTGATTTGTCAAATTTTATTAGGATTGTTTGAAATTAACTCCCAATATGCTAAAACCGGAACAAAAATGTGGTTTCACATTTAGAACAACAACGGATCACCAGTCATTCGTAAAGTTGTTCAGAGCTTACGAACAGCTTGGTGAAACACCCCCCAGGAAGTATTCTAAGCAAATGTGTGTGATAGAACCCAAAGGGCTACCAAGCCATCATACGAATATTTCAAATGCAGTTGTTTGTTTATGTCACCATTAAATACTGGGGTGGTATTCTGAAAATCTAGACATGAAAATCTATCTCCTTTCATTGATAAAATATTCCCAAAATATTTCATCTTTGATATTCCAAGTCAAATCAGAGGAAAATGTTCAACCAATATCAATGGGCGCATGATACGCCCACCTTTCACTGAGGCAGCAAGTAATGAACATCCTTTCATGTCTTTTGCATATATTAAGACCATTAAGCTGATGATTCAATGCCATGACAACAACAATGACAATGTGCATAGTTGTCAATCAGTGCGCCTTATTGCATTTGTTGCCCTTATCCAACAGCAGGTTCAACACGCAAACTATTTTGCATATAATGCAATCGAAAAGTATGGTCATTGGCACCCGCATCTAAACATAAAATTGCTTTGCAGCAGTTTCTACACAAAAAAGAGGAGCACATGCTCACATTGACGATGGCCTGTTTGGTCTTCTCCATGTCAGTGATGATACCATCCGTGATGATGAGCAGAACAAAGTACTCGGACCCGTCTGTCTTCGCTGAAGCAAACCTGAAAGAAGAACCATTCAAAACATCATCAGCAAGGTAACTCTCCATACCACATGTACATACATCGTAACTTTATCATGAACTTCACTTTACTGTGCATTGTATTTAATGTTATAGGTCATCACACTTTACAATTCATCGCCTTTCCAGATTCATGGTCTATTTTTTGTTTATATGATGAGCAAAGAATTGAAATGAAATCGAAAAAAAAGGAAAGAGCCGAGGAGACTTTGATAATCACTCCTCCAGTCATTGTGCAACAATTTAAAACTCTCAAAAAAAGTCCCGCAAGTCAAGCTTGAGGGGTAAGATATCGCTTGCTGCTTCATTAATGTATGTGACTGCGGTACCATTGGATAGCTTGATTATTCCTCTTCTCATTTGTGAGCTATATGCTATAATCTTGCTGTCATTATACTGTCCTGTTTCTTTTAATAGTAACCTAACCAAAAGCTACATATACATGTATGTGCAGGTACATGGGTGTGTGTATGTGTGTGGTGTTAAATAATGGCCCCATGCATAGTATTTTTCGTCTAGGTGGCATTTATTTTCACCACTCTGAGGTTGTGATTAATTAATGAAATGCCATCACTCCGCCCCCCCCCCCTTCCCCCCTTTTGGAAGGATGAAGTTGTCCAGTTACCTGGCGACATGGTTGATGATGGGCGCAAAGTTGGTTGGTCCATACAGCTGTACTGTGTGCAAGGCTCGTTGATAGGCGTCAATCACCCCATCGATACCAGCACAGTATGGGTTGTCTGTGCTTCCGTTCTACCATACATCATGATAAAAAAAAAGCATTCCTCATAAATAGCAGAAGCACAATTATAAATGCACTGAACTAAACATAATTCTCCATTCCCCATAGTCGAAATTCCTCCCATAATGCATCAGGATAATCCACATCAAGATTTTTTTTTTTTCAACCATCCTGTCCGCTTCTGGTCTCATACACTAGTACACTGGATAGGAAGCGAACATGATGGTGAACAAAATCTGAATGTGGCCGTGTGGTGCATCATGGGATGCCTTTTCCTTATATGGAGAATCAAATATTCACAGACTATAGAATAAAATATGCATAATAATCAGTCTTTGTTTATCAGGCATTTTCATGAAAGGCAATTCTTTCACTAGTTCACTAGTATTTCATGCTATGAAACACACATGTAGTTATTGTAGGTATTTTCATGTTTCATTAAGTTCATTGGTCAAAATGAATATTCCAAGTACTGTAATCGTGGCATATTTCTCACACAGATATTTTTTTGTGAATTGTGACAACTTAAACTATTTCGTGAGTACTTGATATCGCTAGCCCATCCCAGGCCCCAAACACATGCCTACATAATGATAAAACATGAGTCAGAAAACGCAAGATAATCATACTGATAACAGACACACTGTTCCTATAGGTAGAAGGATAGGGATGATCGCGGTGCCATGAAAATTACAGCACATACAGGCCGGCCATTTGTAGCGCATTGTTGATCAGAGAAAGGGAATGTACACAGGCAATGCAGGAAAGCACAATCACTAAACTATCGGCAAAATGTTCATGTTTCTGTTTTTGTGGAGTGACGGTCATGACACAAATTTGCGTAGAATAAAACACTACATAAATGCACCATGTTAACAGTATTTGTAATACAGAGTACTGACCAATGAGCTGGACTCACCATGAAGAACTCGTGTGAGACGACGCCCTGCGGAGGTAGCCTAGCACCGAAGCCCAGTGCAGGGAAGAGCTTGTCGGCGTCGTAGTCCTGGATGACGGTCCCTACTGCCTTCAGGGCTCGCAGGTAGTGGTTGGGCTGGTACGGGTTCATGTAGTGAAGCGATGTTGGCTGGCGGGGGTCGCCTGTCATAATTCAATTAAATTCAAGGTTTATTGGTAAAAACACAGACAGGAAGAAGGCCAAGCAAAATTTCACATGACTTGTGTCCTTAGATAAAAAATATAATTCATACATATGTAATAAGACATAAATGATACTAGGATTTTCTTTTTAGCACAATATAAATTAGTTAAAGATATTCAAAATTGACACCAAAATACATATGTAATTATATGAAAATATAATTAGATTTAAGTAGGCTGGGAGGGAGAGGGGGAGGGGGAGGGGGAAGGGGAGGAGAACCTTATATAGGGGGATTCACTGGAAGCTACAGTATAGTGAAGTGCTATACTCCCCTAATCTGACAAAAGGAAGCAACTAACAAAAGAGACTTTTCTTGTAAATGAGCAAAATGTGTCTGTCACTTGCACTGGCATCAGTGCAACACCACATCATGTTAGATTGAATATCTTGCAGCAAGATTGATATTTCTTGTCCAGATTTTGGCCGTATATACGGAATGCTGGGTACAATCTAAGAATATCAATAACCCAGATTTGAGTGATTTGTCACTTGCTTCCTTTTGTCAGAGTAAGGCAGTATACTCCAGTCAGTGAACACACTAATCCCATTGAGAGCCATTTTGTGTTGCATTCAAAGGATTTAAAAGCCAGTTTGTAATTTGCAATGCACACATGAGCAGATAAATGCTGATGACATGGATTCAGGTAGTTCAGAGAGCAAAAACTCTGTTCATATACCATAATCATGGTACTACCACTGTTATTTCTCATGCACGTCGGTAAGAAAGTTTCCAGTGAGCCTTTGAAAACACCATTCCTATATATACACAACAAAAGTGTAAAATTGTCGTCACTTGGATTTTCTCCACACCCCTAGCTAGGGTAAACACATGATGGTGACATGTTCTGCTAAGTCATAAAAGCGGTGCAATTAGCGATGCATGATGCACAAGGCGCCACATTTACAATTTTTTTGCGGAGGCAGTTCATAAGATTCGCTTACGGCAATATTGCGGTATTATTACTCGGCCTCGATCCACAAAATTACGGCAAAATAAGCGGCAAAAAGAGGAAGCAAATACAGCATTGTTTGAGTGATTCCCCTTCATATATGCAGCTATCGGTAAGGCATCGGCAAAATTGCCGCAAATGTTGCGCTTTTTTGCGGATAGGCCGTGTATATGAACAGGGTTTTGAGTATATAAGAAATACATCTGAACTAAAATGAATTGCTTCCTAGCTCACCGTTCGATGCTGTGAAGTCGATGGCTACAGCAAATTTTTCCTTGGGTATATTGTTTATGCATATTTTATACTACAGGGAGTGAAATAGAGACTGCACTGCAGTGAATTGCTCCCAAGCTCACCGTTTGATGCTGTGAAGTCGATGGCTACGGTGAATTTTTCCTTGGGTATATTGTTTCTGCATATTTTATATTACAGTGAATGAATAAGAGACTGTACTGAAGTGAATTGCTCCCTAGCTCACCGTTCGATGCTGTGAAGTCGATGGTAACAATGAATTTTTCCTTGGGTATATTGTTTGCATATTTTATACTACAGTGAATGAAATAGAGACTGTACTGAAGTGAATTGCTCCCAAGCTCACCGTTCGAAGCTGTGAAGTTGATGGCAACAGTGAATTTTTCCTTGGGTATATTGTTTATGCATATTTTATACTACAGTGAATGAAATAGAGTCTGTACTGCAGTGAATTGCTTCGTAGCTCACCGTTTGATGCTGTGAAGTCGATGGCTACGGTGAAGTTGAGTTGGCAGCCACCCTGGATGTAGTCCAGGAATGTGTGCTGAGGCTCGATCTTGGCGGCCGTCAGGAAGAGGAGCCCAGAGTTCTTGTAATTCTTCTTCTTCTTCTGCTTCTTGGGATGAATGAGCTGGAAGAGCAGCAAGAAATAATGATGGTGATTATAATGTGATATCATGACCCTGGTCATGAAGTATTAAACCCTGGCCTAAATTCAAACTTAGTGGGGGATGTGTTGGCAAAGCCCAGTTTCTCCAACAGCCCTGTTTTTGACATCACAATAGCTTCGACCATGCTTAAACCAATCTCAAACTGACCTGTTTCACATGGCTTTGCCTTAAAGCTGATTTTGCATCAAACTAAATAAGTTGAGCAATACACAAATAATAAAACAATATCTTTGACCTTGCTTAAATCAATCTCAAATTGACCCATTTCACATGGATTTACCTTAAAGCTGATTTCATGTTTAACTGAATAATTTGAGAAATACACAAGTGATAAAACCGATCTCATACACCCTGTATGTCCATGTTAAACCAAACTACACATAAACCTAATCCAGCAAAACCTGTAAAAACCACTCAAGGGAAACAAACAATGTGGTCTTTATGTACAAAATTTGTGAAATAAAATTTTCAATGAGAACAATATTTTTCAAGTGAAACAAAATATATGGTCTTCTTATGTATCATTTCCTTTCATTTAATTTTACATTCAGCATTTAAAAATAATAACATATAAAAAGAACCTACACCTACACAAACATGTATGTATGTGGTCTTTCTACACAGGTATAGCTGTATTGGGTTGAATTTTGTAAGTAGAATATGGACCACAGAATGAAATGAAAGAGAGTGACTTACATGGTATACGTTGGAGTGGCCGGGGCCTCTGGAAAGCTCTCTGACTGTGGTCTCGCAGACACCAATGAGGTCATGACTGGAAAAAACATACATCAAAATAAATGAGTGGGGCTGTAACAACAACGGAAATGCGTTCACTATGCCTAACATGTTATCTAACTGTTTGAAAATGATGGTAGAAAGCAATTTCACATTTTGTCTTCAAATCTTCTTGTAAAAATTAAACTCATTTCATTGTTCATTTTATAATACTCTTATTATTCCCTTGTTTTTCGTTCCTTTTTCACATATTTCCAGCTTTATTACGGAATCACATTTCGACTAGGCAATTGAAGCGTCCACTTTTGCTTACTGGTATCCTTCACCACAAACACAGCAGGAATACAAAGTTTACAAATGAAACTTGGAAGTTGATGCAGGCAATGGGTGTCACTGTAATTGTAACTCACAGGGGCCACATGTAGTACACGAACTTGAAAACTAAACGACCAGCCATCCAGATCCCTACAATAGTACCTTCCAAAGGCCAAACAAACAGCGCTAACTCTCCTGTTGTTCAAACAATAGTACCTTATGAAGGTTAAATGAAGAGCGTTAACTTGGGGGCTAACTCATCCTCCATCCCTCAATTATACAGCCTCTTAACAAAGAGCAACTTACTCACCCGCTATCCCTACGATCATACCTTACAAAGGTCGAACAAAGAGCACTAAACTGGGGGCTAACTCACCTGCCATCCCGACAATTATGCACAACAAAGACCTGTGACAGAGCACTAACTTGAAAACTAACCGACCAGCCATACCTACAATCATACCTTACATAGGCCAAACAAAGAACGCTAACTTGGGGACTAACTCATTTCCCCATCGCTACATTTATGCATTGCTAAGGTCTCACAATGAGCGCTAACTCAGAGGCTAACTCACCCGCCATCCCGGTCCCAGTCCCAGCACTCCACTTTGAGGGCCCTGTCGTAGTCTGCATTGCAGAAGGACCTTAGCATGACACTGAAAGGTTTCCAGACTGGGTTGAGAGTCTTCTTGATCACCTCTGTCTTGTGGCAGATTGTAAAGCTGTAAAATTCAAAAAAACAAAACAAAACATGACTTGTAATCTTTGATTAAATCATCTAAGATTGAGAGGGTATACTTATCAAATTGGTAGACTGAGGTGGGGCATAAGGAGGAAGGCCATTGGCTACAAGAGGTTCTGAATCTTTCCTTGCACAGATCAATGCCACAGACCGCATATCATAGAGAAGAGCCAGTAAGACAAGGCATTAGCAATATTGTGTCTCGCCCACTTGCGAAAATAACCAGAAATATCGCGATCTCCGTTGCTACGCAAAAGAAATCTGAAACAAACAAATAAGCAACTTTAAACAGACAACATCAAAATCAGGTGCAAAATAGTGACTTTGAATAAATTTGCATAAATGTGCATGAGTAATGTTTGCCTAAATCTACATCAGTAATGCTCACACATGCTCACACAATTATGTGCACAAGTTAGGAAGCCTTCACCAAGAGTCTTGCAAGTAAACTTTAATGTATGACCTCAAATGACCTTTGACCTTATCATGTGACCTCTTACAGCACAATAACATGCAGGTGCCCCCAGTGCATCCATCATCCAAGTTTGATTGCCATTGTAGCAACATGTGATGAGTTATGTGTGATAAGAGAGTCTTGCAAGTAAACTTTAACGTATGACCTCAAATGACCTTTGACCTTATCCTGTGACCTCCAACGGTACCATAACATGAAGGTACCCCCAGTGCATCTATGACCCAAGTTAGGTTGTAATCCAAGCAACCTATGTGAAGTTATTTGTCAAAAGAGAGTCTTGCAGGTAAACTTTAACGTATGACCTCAAATGACCTTTGACCTTATCCTGTGACCTCCAACAGCACCATAACATGTAGGTACCCCCAGTGCATCTATGACCCAAGTTAGGTTGTAATCCAAGCAACCTATGCGAAGTTATTTGTCAAAAGAGAGTCTTGCAGGTAAACTTTAACGTATGACCTCAAATGACCTTTGACCTTATCCTGTGACCTCCAACGCCACCATAACATGAAGGTACCCCCAGTGCATCTATGACCCAAGTTAGGTTGTAATCCAAGCAACCCATGTGAAGTTATTTGTCAAAAGAGAGTCTTGCAGGTAAACTTTAACATATGACCTCAAATGACCTTTGACCTTATCCTGTGACCTCCAATGCCACCACAACATGAAGGTACCCCCAGTGCATCTATGACCCAAGTTAGGTTGTAATCCAAGCAACCCATGTGAAGTTATTTGTCAAAAGAGAGTCTTGCAGGTAAACTTTAACGTATGACCTCAAATGACCTTTGACCTTATCCTGTGACCTCCAACAGCACCATAACATGAAGGTACCCCCAGTGCATCTATGACCCAAGTTAGGTTGTAATCCAAGCAACCTATGTGAAGTTATTTGTCAAAAGAGAGTCTTGCAGGTAAACTTTAACGTATGACCTCAAATGACCTTTGACCTTATCCTGTGACCTCCAACGCCACCATAACATGAAGGTACCCCCAGTGCATCTATGACCCAAGTTAGGTTGTAATCCAAGCAACCCATGTGAAGTTATGAATCATAAGAGAGTCTTGCAGGTAAACTTTAACATTTGTGACGGACGACGGACGGACGACGGACGGACGACGGACGGGCGCCATTCGGATCCCTTAGTCTCGCCTTCACCTCCGGTGGGCGAGACAAAAATCAAATATGAAAC
>OZ022581.1:4345798-4350798 GCA_963669155.1 Arbacia lixula | reverse complement strand
TTCTGCTACAAGACCTCCCCCCTCAGTATTCAGTAGAAAATTTAGGAAAAAAGATAAAACTGCTCCTGGCAATTTCATTCTCAAACACATGCGCCGAGGCCCATACCTTTTCATTCTATTACATACACAAATAATCAGCACATTTAAGTCTCTGCATATAAGCGCACCACATGCTATAAGACGCACTCATGGACATTGATGCTCAATGTCAGTGTCAGTTTTATGACGTCACACCATCAGCTGGATGGTGTTGATGTATTCAAAAGACATGAAAGGACGTCTATTACTGGTAGCCTCACAGATATGAGCATATGTCATGCGTTCATTCATATCGGTTACATATCTCCTAAGATGTGTTTCAGAATACCAAAGATGAAATATTTTCGGGACATTTTAAAGGGATATTTCACCCTGAAATTCAGTTGATTTCGATAAAAGCAGAAGTATGAAAGAAACATATTAGTGAAGGTTTGATGAAAATACGTCAAAGGATAAGAAAGTTATGCACATCCTTGACATTTTAAAAAAAAATTATACACAGTATGGAAACAGGTCAAGCCGTGAGATGAGAAATAGAACTGCCTGGATATAATATAAATCATGCATACTCACATGTTTCTTGAGGTCCTGACTTTTTGAGTCAACATCGTATCTAGTGAAAGGAGGAACAGTGAGGGAGAAAAAAGATGAATATGAATAGAGAGATTACACAATGTTTATAAATGATACGAGCATTGACATTTCATGGAGGCAAATTACATGTAGCAGCTGGGTCATGAGGCTATGATGTCCTTGGTGCAAATACTTTCTAGACTGGAGTTTCTCTTTAAAAGATTAGCAGCTGATGCTCTATTGAACAGTGGGTTAATTTCTGGAGTAAAACCTTTTTAATACAAAATGCAGATTTCAAACCCCTTTATGAATATGGCACGGAAGCCCAATCCACATAATGCTGTAATATTAGCGACGCACATCCTTAAGTAAGTTCCCAGCTAGCTTCTCAAAATAATGTTCATACACACAGAAAAATCCATAATATTGCAGTATTTTGGATAAAGTAGGATCTCCCCCACATCCCTGGCTAAGAGCAAACACGCCATGTTCCGCCAAGCAATGCGAGCATTGCAATTACCGAATCATACGCCAGAGCGCAATGCACAAGTCACAACATTTACAGTAGTTTTGCAGACCCTGTCAATAAGATTATTTTTCCTCCCTCTCACACCGGGAGGAAGAAGCAAATACTGTGGACAACGTGTGGTGTGTGCTTGTGTGTGTGAGCACTACAGTGTACATGTAGCCATCTGACCGAGCCTTCGTGTAACTTCATCCAACCTCTTGGAGGTCTGATCTTTTATGTTACCAGTCCGACGAGCACGAAGCACACACAAACGATTTGTACAGGTCAACAGGCCTTTCGCAAAGCCCGTACGCACTGCTACTCCCCATCGATACTGATGATCGTGCACTTTTAATACACATCTACTCTTAGAATACTTACAACTCAAACTTGAGATGCTGCACCTCTTCAAAGAAGTAGTCCATGCAGAACTTCTTCACAAAGTCAGGATTCAGGTTGTTCATGATCACCTCTGTCCGGCCAAACTGCAAGCGGACCAGAACAAAGAATAGGATTATGAGCTTGGATTGTGATAGGAGGGATAGGGTGGGGGGGGGGGGGGGGGGTTTCCCTCCCCCCCCCCCCCCCCCCACCCCATCTTATCTTTGTACTCTGGGGGGAAAGGTACTGTAAAACCGATAATTTTCATGCAGCACAGTACACCTACATCCTATTTGTAGACTATCATTTACAGGTACAAAACCTGTCACTACAAAAAAGTCGACCATGTGCATTAAATCATTCAAAAGCCCCAAACAAAGCTTTTGCAATGCGTCAAAGCATGCAACACACGCACAAGTCCAACGGCAGTACTAGAAAACGCCACAATGCGTGGTAGAAATGCGCGTCTAGCCTACTAAAGAGAGTATGATGGTTTAAAATTTGCAGTGATAGTAAATTTGAGCTTGTTCTGTGTTGCATGGAAATTACCAGGTAAACAGTATAAGTCTAGCTCCAGCAAGATTCTTTCCAATACACTTTCGGAGATTTTTGATACATGTACAATTTTCACATTTCAGTTACACAATTGAACACATTTGGGCAGAGAAACATGGGATTTTATCATTTTGGCAAAGAAGATATACAATGAAGTGCTCACCTCTATATAAAGAACATTTGAATATAAATGTCTTGTTATTTAGTTCAAGTTGCAAGGCACCCTTGAATAGCAGTTTCAATGTCACCAGAGAAAAGTTACCCATAATGCACCACGCAAAGACATTCAGGGTCCCGTTGCATAAATCTTACCATTAATGGTAACTATGCCATCAATGGTAACTACTATGGTAACACTGCTGGACAGCCAATCAAATTCAAGGTTTCCATAGAAGTTGCCATTGATAGTGAAGTAACCACCAATGGTAAGTTTTATGCAACAGGGCCCAGATTTGTTAGGCAGTCATGTCCACTTCCTGTCCCATACACTAGATCAAAAGCAGACATGACTGCAAACAAAATCTGAAGGTGGCTGTGTGGTGGATTATGAAACTTTAATTCCCTGTATGCGGTATGGTGAATTTGCAAATAGAAAAGACATGAATAACAAAAGTAAATAGGCATTTGACTTACCTCCCAGTACTCTGTGGTTCCAAGAGCTCTCATGTACAGCACACACACTGTGGACAAAATGAAGAACATTATGAGTTGTGATCATTGATGTCTAAGGTAGTGCTCTCTCATTACCTTAGCTATGAAACTGTGTCGTAAACCAAAGAGAATTTTAATGTCTTTTATTGTGAGGGTCATCAATAAGAAAGGGTTGAAGTGTTGCCCAGTTCAAGAACCCATTGTGTTAAAAGTGGAATATTTGTGGCATTTGCCATATTATGGTAACTTAATATTTGAAGGATTTCACCCTTAAAGGTTATCTACTCCTTAAATTTATAATATAAACAATGATAATGTAAATTGATTCTTCTCCCAAGCTTTTTCTCCTGCGATGATATGTGTTCAACTCCATGAACATCATTATAATTCCTCTTAAAATATCCTGTTCTTCTTTGGTACTCTCAAAATGTGGAAGAGTAAGTCAATGGTCAATATAAAGACAGCCCGTATGTACACATTATGCATTATTGACAAGCCCCTCTTAAGCGGTCTGGTCAGAATAACAACTTACTTCTCATGCATATTTCTTTGGTAAATACTGAAGTCAAGTGTAGATTTTGTGAAAACACACACAAATGTCCAACATGTGCCATTGGCTGACGTTTTCAACTACTTTTTTTTCAGCCAATGGAATTTACTATGTAAGATTAGTTGTTAATCCTATTTTCATTTACTACGGATAAAGGGATTGGGGAAAATCTGGAGATCATTGCCCTGCAGAAATTATTTAAGTTGACTGGATTATTTGTTTAGGGGTTGTTATTTCTGATAATGATTATACCTATTAAAATTTCGCACTGCCACAATGGGTAGTTTAACCCTTTGTGTGCAAGGCAAACTGATGTTATATGGTGTTTGTGTAGAACACTTGTGCCAAATTCTACCCTACTCTGACAAAAGGAAGCAAGTGACAAATCACTAAAATCTGGGTTATTGGTACTCTTAGATTGTACCCAGCATTCCCTACATACATGTACATGCAAAATCTGGACAAGAAATATTCATCTTGCTGCGAGATATTCAATCTAACACGATGTGGTGTTGCACTGATGCTAATGCAAATGACAGACACATTTTGCGCATAATTTACGAGAAAAGTCTATTTTGTCAGATTAGGGCAGAATTGCATGAATGGCATGAATAGTACAATGTGTGGCACACCAAGTGTTAAGTTTATCAGATTGATATTGAAACAAAGCTGTACAATGTATAGTGCATTCATGAGTTATTTCTAGGCCAATGATAATGCATTGATGTGATCTGGAACACACAGCATTGAGCACGACGGTGCAAGCATGCATGAACTACTGTGAATGGAATTAATCTAATCTACATGTATATGAGTTAGTGGTTTCACTTTCATACACATATGTAAGGTTAGTGTGCCTTGTAGTACTGCTAAACTGTACACTAGAAATATGGAATAGAAGCATGCATGTACATGTACATAATGTACACTCCAGCTCAAAGGAATTGGCATAGGGAAAGGGAAAGGGAAGAAATGGATGGAGCTGCAGTTTTAAACCGTGGTAAATTTTGTCCAGTTCAGCATGAAACATGATGCTTTTTAGGCTAAAACATCATGCTTCATGCTGAACTGGACAAAATATACAGCGGTTTAAGACTGCAGCTCCTTCCATTTCTTCCCTCTCCCTTTCCCTATGCCAATTCCTTTGAGCTGTAGAGTAAGTACTACATTTGTGGCATACGTAAGTACAATGTGAGACTACATCTACATCCAAATACAGTACATTCAATGGTCATGCAATACACCCGACATACATCCGTATAAACACAAACAAGTTTAGTTTTATGTGTACATGTAACACGTATGGTGCAATTATTAGACAAGACAATCATGATGTCATGGGCATTTGGGCTCCCTACATTATTATCAGTAGCTTGTTTTTTGGCTTGTACTGTTCTTTTTCTTCCTACCCTTGTCCATAATTGCCCCAATCAATCATTTCCTGTATTCTCATTTGTATGCCAGGAATCCTGTCTAAAAGTAACATTTGAATGGTTTTATCTGAGGAGTGACAATAGACACATGTAAAGCAAACTACACAAAATCTGAAATGGGTATATACAGGTTTGTAGCTGGAGTAATGCCATAACAGATTATTCTACAGGAATTTACATCCATGTAAATAGACCATTTTATTTAAAGTTTTCTCATGCGAATTTTAGAATCGCTCTGTAGTCATCAGGGGTGCGAATCTCATTGATTTCAATGACCTTGTTATTTTAATTTTTAAGACCATTCAATAAA
>OZ022581.1:4324135-4345598 GCA_963669155.1 Arbacia lixula | reverse complement strand
GGCCATCGGTCGATCTGAGGCTTTCATAGGCTCTTATGAGTTTTAAAAAAGAGCACTGTTTTCTATAGAAAATGCACACAAAATTGTGCACGTTTTGGGAAAACATGCGTTTACAAACACAGACGTGGCTCGTAAAAATATGTGTGGATATCGCAAATTTAGTCTCAAGAGGTGAGCAAAACTTTGGAAAAAAAAGTCAAGAAGTGTTGCGACGAGGTGTTTTCGCGTTGCCTGCTACTACAGCCACAAAATGTCGAGGGGGGTGAACAACCCCCACCCCTCTTGTTGGTTTAGGGTTAAGGGTCACTGTGAATACAGTCCAACACATGTTACATGTATGAACACAGAGGCAAAGCACTTCTATCATATGATACTACATGTAGGAGACTTGAACATTTTTATCACATTTTAAGTATGGACATAGAGTTTAAGCATTCACTTTGCAATTCAATCTGCAAATTATACTGGTACACTTTGCAAATAATTGTTAAACTTAAAGAATCACACTGTTCTGCATCATAACAAATCCTGGTAGAGTATTTCATGGCTCGCTCCAGATAATGTAAGTGAGAGTTGTTTTAGCAAATCAAGAAATAAAAGAAGCATTAAAGTAACATTATAATGAAACCAAAGTATCGAGAAGAAACAAGCAAATTCCCAAAAGAAAGGATTACAGTACAATTTGGTCAACAACTACGGATTCCACATCTACAACAAGTTGCAAATTACTAGCATAAAAAAATCAGTATCAAATCATATAAAATCAATGTCCAATGTAGGATGTATTGCTTGAATATTTATAATGCATAAATACATTTGAAGCTTTGCAAAATGCAGATTCACATAATCTGTCTGATAGAAAAATAAATATTGATATATCAATAATTAAAGAAAATGACTATATAAATAGTTCATCATTAAATAGTCAATGTAAGATATTGGGTGCTCATCTTCTCATTTAAGTAATGGCAGAATCAGGAATTTTCATAAAAATTCAAGATTTAAAATTTCAGTCAAGTAATATATTGAAAGTCAAGATCAGATAAACACACGTTCGCAGGAAAAATGAATCATTATTAAGACCCAGAAACTGTTGCTGACATCTCAAAAGTGTTGACTAAAATCTCAAAGTTCACAAGTGGATGATTGCGAGGCGCTAGCTACAAAGCTACTTACAGCTATTGTCAAGCCACCGTGAATGAAATAAGTACATCTAATGCTTTTTCTCTTTAAAAATGATGTGCTCATTGATAAAAAAACAATGAGACGCTGAATACATGAAAACCTTTGGCAAAAACAATGGAAAGCACCGGAAGGTTTAATTAAGTACAGCAGAACCACAGAAACAAATGTATTGACTACAAACAGGACCATGGTGCATAAAGAGTTTCAATTGTCCTAACTCACCATCAATTATTGCTACCATGGAAACAGACAATGAGCTCCCATCCTTGAATCTGTTGCTAGGATAGTTATGATCTAAGGTAAGTAACCATAGTTGCATCCTGACTCAGGACAACACCTTCTCCAGTCCAGACAGGAGAGGGCCATCTGCTACCGGTTCTTCAACGCACCAGATTCCACCATTGAGGTTCAATGAACATGTTGCTAAACGTAAAACTCTATGGCGTCCTCTTCTGTTTATCGAGGGGAGTAGCTACCTGCCTGCTATCGGATCACTTCGAAGGTCGATGAAACGCCTCCCTAAATGTCAAAACTGTATGGCGCCTCTCTCCTGTTCAACCAGGTGATGAGCTGTCTGCCTGCTCTCGGATTCCTCCACTCAGTTTGACAAACACCTCGCTAAATATCAAGTGTAGGGTGCACTCTCCGCTCCATCGAGGGGAAGGGGCTGTCTACCTGCTACCGGATCTTCCACTGTGGTAAATGAACAACTCAGTACCAACCAATGGTAGTCCCAATGCTGATTACAACACAGTTTATCACCTATGGGACTGAGAGGGCTAAACAAGAAAACAGTAGGGTGCCCTCTCCAGCTCATTGAGGGGAAGGGGGTTGGTGCACCTGCTACCGAATCCCGCCACTGAGATCAACGAACACCTCCTGCTGCTTCATGATGCGGAGCACGCTGCGCTCATGGTGGATGTCGTGGGTCCAGGACTTCCAGATGTCCCTCATGGGCAAGCCGTCGTAGTAGTGGAGGGGAGAGCCAGGGCGGGCGGGGTCGTAGCCAAACCCCGCCACCGCCACCTCGTCGCACAGCCTCAGGGCCATCATGATAGCCAGCAGCCCACTGGTGGGGATGTTCTGGGGGACAGGAGGGTAAGGAAGACACAGCAGAACTCAATAACCCCGTTCATATACACCACCTCTCGGCAAAATAAGCGCAACATTTGCGGCAATTTTGCCAATACATTACTGATAGCTGCGGATATGAACGGGAATCACTCAAATAATGCGGTATTTGCTTCCTCCGTTTTTCCGCTTACTTTGCGGAATGACACATAGTAATAATACCACAATATTGCAGTAAGCCAAATTGATACACTGCGTCCATGAAATAGCCGTAAATAGTGCACCTTGTGCATCACGCTCTGCCATGTGGTTCGCTAATCCCACCACTCCTGTGGCTTAGCTGAACATGTCACCAGCGCGTGTTTGCTCTAGCTAGGGATTTGGAGAAAGTCCAGCAATAATACTGCTTTTTCAGTGTATATGAACAGTGCATCTGTAATAATATCAGTGTTATCATTATTATGGTATATGAACAGGGCTTTTGAGAATGAGATATTCTGGGGTAAAGAAAGTACACCGTAACCCTTCTGGGGAACAGGGGGTATGGAGGACACAGCATATCTCTTGAGAATGACGACCAAATCTAATCAATTTACAAAGAAAATTTTAGGCATACACCCAGTAGTACGGATAGCGTGCTCCATCCTGATTGAACGAAAAACTTGTTGGTTGAAATAACCCCACAAAGCCCTTTCACTAAAAATCTAGCCAAATCTAATCAGTTTGTCTGTTCCATGAATGACAAACTTGTATCAAGTTTGAAGTACATCTATCAAACAGCTCTTTTTCAGGTAGGGTTTCTTCTGGGGGAAAGGGAAGTAGGGAAATTATGATATAACTCCTGAGAATGAGACCAAATCTACTTATTTGATCGGTGCCATGAAGCACCTATCACATTTTGAAGAACATTAATCCAATGGCTGTAGGAACAGACGTACCACCTAAAAACACAATGATTTTGGCCCCAGTTTTTGACGGAAGAAATTAGAATAGTGTAAGGAATTATCAACTGTGCATATAACATAAGCCCCCTAAAAGACAAATGAAGATGTAATGACAAATTTGGGACATTAAAGGTAGCCCGTCCCTGTTGCAGACCTAATTCTGAAAGTTCCATGACTTTGTCATCATTTGAGAGAGAGTGGCTATATAACCTTTCCCTGGAATCGACAAAACATAATATTCGGTTTTGAGGAAATAATCTTCGATAATTGATTGAGCCTTCTTTTTTTCGTGCGACGAAAATAGTCATATCTCAGTGAAAACTATTTAGATTTTCCTTTATTCTACGAGAGTTATAGTACCTCTGACCCTAAAATTTCACAGTTGGTATCCAAAAGAGACATGCTAAATATGTGCAAACTTTCATTAAGTTTGCAGATGTTTGTAAAAGGGACGGGCCATCTTTGAAGAGTTTGCTGCCCTCATTGTCAGCTCTGTATGCTCTACCTTGTCTGCCTTGCCGCCGTTGAGTTTGAATCCCATCAGTTTGGCCGTCTCTTGGAGAATCTCGGGGTTAAAGATCCGAAAGTCTTTGGTTGGCTTGGGAACACTGAGAGGGATCTTCTTCCAGAAACCATCCCCGCTGTTCTGCAGTGGGAAGAGTCGACATAAATTAAATGATTCCCTGGCAATGAAGGTATGTGTTTGTTGTAAGAGAACTTATTCTCAGTATGGTGGTATGGTGGATCGTTATGTGACATTGTAACCATAGCTTCACTGACAGGATGATTACCGGTAACAGATGATATATAAAATTAGGTTCCCTGGTGATGTAGGTATGTGTTTTATGTAAGGGAGGTCAATCTTGGTATGGTAGTTGAATGGCAGTTCCCTTTATGAACACTTCATGGCGAAGGGACGGGGGCAGAAACTTTATCTCCGCAAAGGACGTGGCGACGTCTCCAAAGTATGCAAAGCGTTTATTTTACTACATTGTTTATTGCCATGACTAAAATCTAACAATTTTTTTTCTTTGTATTCAACACTTCAATTTATATGGTTTAGCTGTTACTTCGAAGGGGAAAAAGTTGGTTTTTGTGATATTCAATTTCCATTATGTTATGCTAAAAGAAAGAATTGATCTAATCATGTTGTATCACCAAAAAAAAATTGTTTGCTTTGTTGTTGTTGTTGTTTAAGAGAAACATTGTCAAGCGAAAGGTTTTAGTTTTTCACATATGTTTACTTAGAATGTATTATATATTACATAATTCCTTTATAATTTCACCCGGGGTCCAATGTACACAAGCCCTGCTTCTTTTTGGACCCCTCCACAAAAAATATTATTTCTATGAATGAATTGTTTATTATTTCTTGTTTGTTATTTACATTCATTGAATCTGAACCTTATGCATGTATTTTGTTTGTTGTTATTTTTTGTGGAAAAATAAAATTGAATCTTCAATCTTGAATCTCTGCTCACCATTTTGCGGCCCCTGATGATGGTTTCCAACCAGGTGAGATCCAGCGGTTTAAACACCATGACGACGAACGTCCACCCTTGATCGTACTGCTCCGGCCGCCTGAAGGCACTCTCGGGGTACGCCATGCGGAACGTGGTCTTGTTGCCCACGTCTCGCTCATAGCTCAGAGTGGGGGCTGAGTTTAGTCTGAATAATGAGAGGAAAAACCAGAAATCGCATTCACAACATACATTTCACAAACGTACATTTGAGTAGAGTACCTTAGTCAGTCGTCAGATCCATTATAATGCAAGTTTCTCATTCTAAACAACATCGCTCAAGTGAGGGTCTCACTGGTCCGACATAGGGCTTGTTTATCAACTCTTTTTTGGGTAGAATTTAAGTTTCCAAACGCGTTTAAATTTTTTTAAACGCGTTTCAACGAGTTGATAAACGCAAAGGTGTTTTGATTAGGGGGTTTGGAAAGCTGTTTTGAAACATGCAAATTTGTACAATCCTAAACGCGTTTAAAGAAGCGAGATAAATGCAAAGCTGTTTTGAAATGCATTTAAACCACGTGTTTGCGGTGACAAGGCCGGTTTCGATCGAGTTGATAAACGCACTGTTTTTTAAACGCGTTTGGAAAGGTGTTTGGAAACGCGTTCGCAAAGGCCTTTGGAAACGCGTTTAAATTTCTGAAAAGTTGATAAACATGGCCATAGTCTAGCGGACTCTTGTTGGGCACTCCCAAAGGGAGTCCCTGCTATGATCACTGATGTTCGCTCTACCCTGATAGTTTAGCACCAAATGCCTTGACAACGTGCTCATAAGACGTCACACTTCGGTACTCTTGTCCACAATACCTTGTCCACTTGACACCTTGACACCTCCACATTAGTAACATTGCTCTTGGATGGAAGAGGAACTACAGCATTCTGACACTAATACCTCCTCCATTTCTAAATATCAGATGAAACAAAAACAGTGACAGAGGAATCCCAGTGAAACAGAAAAACATGGCCTTTTTAAGCAGGTGGCCTTTGTGAGCAGTTGTCAACCAGAGTAACATTGTTCAAGAACACAAAATATAGTCTTTACGGACAGGTAGTCATTAACCCTTTGTGTGCCACTTGGGCATTTTGTCACAAGTAATACACACAAATCCCATGTATCTAGCACAAGAAGGGTTAAAGTATATAAAGGCCACTCATAATAAAAGCAATATGGCCATTTTAAACAGGTAACTATATACTAGGTTTCAATGAGATACCGTTTTCACAGGAAACAAAAAGTACAGTCGCTATAGACAGGTGGTTCTCTATACATGTGGTTGGTATTAAAAGCAAGTTTCACTCTTGTACCATCAATTTATATTGTCACTCATTTTAATCCATCATAATATTGCTTTCAATTTCTCGTAAAGCCATGTCGCCTACGTCTCCTGAGCTGACTCCTGTATAGCCTACTCACCTGAATACCACATCAAAGTTATCGATGACTGGACCTAGCCGAGTTCTGGAAGCTACTCCTCCGTTACCCTGTACCACACATCGAAGACAAGACCTACACAGAGAGGGAACAACAGGCAGAGTCAAAGGGGAAGTTTGGCCAAAATACAACATGGAGTACACTCAACTGTGCACTACAAATATTTCCTTGATACCCTTTAAACTCTACTAGCATATGATGTCTCACAAACCACCTACCATCCTAATTATATTCTGATTTTGCATTTACTAATACACATATGCTCAACTTTGCATCACAAATGATTCCTTCACACAAAGATTGAACTCTTCTTGTATATTGTATCTGCCTTCTCAAGAGATTCATATCATCCTCACTCTTTCACTTTTGTCGGTCAACTTTCTTGAATTTTCTTCTCCTTCTGAAAATCAGGTAGAACAATCCTTGTAAAGTTACACCCACTTCATTTCTTGTAATACCCAAAACAAGCAGCCTATTCTTCCTGGTCACTTACTTTGATATTTCATCTGGAATCCATGTCTGGGGCATATACTTCAGAATATTGAGTACTGTACTTTCTGCGAAGAATAAACAAATATGCACAAATTATATCACATACATTTCAATATAAACCAAAATGAGAACAGTGTAAGACATTATCAATATTTCCAGTTGCTGTTTTTGTCCTTTATTTTTGTGGATGATATAGTTTTTGAGTTTTATATACAAATGTTAGAATTGGTTTGATTTGTTATTCTGTAATGATGACATACCATGTAAAATGGAATGTTGCTTTCATTGAAGCTGTACAGACAACCTGTATGAGATGTCTATTCTTTCATAGCAAAAATATTGTTTTTCCCATCCACGAATGAACAGCATTGGTTGCAACATGTACCCTAACAGTTAGCAGGTTCAAACCCACTATCATGCCGAAGCAGGGTAAATGTTGCCATCAATGTGTTTACTAACAGCTTGAAGGATTTATTTTTCTATCTATGTAGCCTATGTCTCTCCACTGCAGAAGGAAGGCCTCTTCAACACCACTCCATTCTCTTCTTTCTTGTGCTTTTCTCAAGCATGTAACACCCCCAAATTCTTTGATATCATCCATCAAACACCTCGTCTGTCTACCTTGTTTTATTTTAATCTAATTGAGGTCTGAAAAACGTTATCATCGTGAAAAATGGTCTTACTTGTGCAAGCCTGGGCATCTTGTGCCCAGGGGAAAAAATTATTCACAATTTTGGGGGGCCATTTTTTTAGAACATTGGCCGATTTGGCTACAATTTTACATTGTGTCTATGCGGATTTTGGGGGCTCTTTTAAGCATTTCTGGGGCGTGATTTTTTCCCCCGCTTGTGCCACAGAAAATATAGATTTGGCTTGACTCCCTTAGGAAAAAAAATGTTTTCCATAATTCATGACCTTATATGCACAGCAGACACACCACAAGAATTCTTCAAAAAAAAGCACATGATTATAACGTGACTATATGATGTACCATAACATTTGTGAAACATCTTTTTCTCTCACCAGCATTTTTAAAGCCAAATGGTATGGGTAAGTTGACTGCGTTTGGCCGTCCAAGAAAATCTGAGTCTATAAAGAGAGGAATATGTGGATCGAACCTGGAGGAAAGAAGAAGAAATTTAAAGTATTTACAAATATTTATCGAAATGAGCAGAAAAGGACACCATTCACAAGGAATATTGTGAGAAATCCACTCAGGTACACTACAGGAATATAAAGTAGTAGCATGTCTACAAAAAAAAAAAAAAAAAACTTATAGCACAAAATAGCTGCATTGGGCCGTGTTTGGTGTAATACTTTTTATTGTTAAAAATGTAGAGAATACGGTCAATTTTTTTTTCACGATTCATCAGCAATTCTATTTCAGAGCTTGTAAGGTTTCATGTTGTTTCCTCATTCAAAAGCATTCACTTTTCAACAAACAAACTTTTCAAAATTTAATCACTGAAACCACTCATTATTATTGAGAATAGGTTTTTCTTCTGTCAAACCGACAGTTCAACACATATTTTGTATTTTGAATATGTAAGTTACCTTGAAGATGTTTGTCAATTTGTTGCGAATGAGCAATGGACTGACAAACAACTCAGAGGCAATGCGACCGGCCATACTGCCACGGAGGCACAAAGACTAAAGTGGACAATTTTCTAAAGATAGCTTACACACTATGAATATGCACTTTTTTCTCAAAAGTAACATCATGACACTTACTTTTCTCCAAAAATATTTTGTAGTCTTGATCTTGCATACCCCTTTCGGCATGTAATATTAGATGATGAATAGAAATTCCTGTAAGGACAGCAAGGATAGGAAAATGAATGTATCACAACTGCATGTTTGAATATTATATGTAGATCTCCATGATGATAGTATATTTGCAATAAACAATTGTAGAAATTGTATGTATTGGCTGTAGTATGTAGTAATTCTTGATCCTTTGTTCATTTTACAGAGAGGAATTATCCAAATACTCCAAATATGACGTTATAAACTATATCTCATTTGCTGTACACAAAATAAATTTCTTTATTTACATAGGAGATACACATACCCCAAAATGTGGTGACTAAGACAGAGTATGAGGCAAACAACTTTCACTTAAAGATGAAGTTCACCCTGAAATTATTTTGGTTTCAATAAAAAGAGACAAATGAAAGAAACATATGAGTGAAGGTTTGACGAAAATCGGTTAAAGGAAAAGAAAGTTATTTGATTTTAAATTTTTGATTTTGTGACGTCTAGTGCGAGATGCTATCCCATATGTTCTGACAAAATAAATTGTTTTTTTTTTTTTGACAACAGAATATTTTTCGTACATGTGTGTAAAAACATATTTCTAATAATGTATCAAGTGCACAAGTGAAAGGATGCACATCTTTGTGAGAAAATGCACATTTTCGAGAAAAAAATTGAACACAACATATGGGAGAACACTTCGCATGTGACGTCACAAAATCAAAACTTTAAAATCAAATAACTTTCTTTTCCTTTGAACGATTTTCATCAAACCTTCACTCATGTTTCTTTCATGTCTCTTTTTATTGAAACCAAAAAATTCAGGGTGGACTTCCCCTTTAAGTAACCTATGCATAAAGACCATATACCTTGTCCCCCTTTATCAGTCTTTACACACACAGTAACAGTGTATTATTGTACTCTCTGTCTCTTCAAAAATGTTTTTTAACAATTTCAGTACCACAGGTGCACAAAATGTATAGGTCAATAGCGTTCTTTTGGTTTGGTATTGAAGACAGGGTGTCCTTTCTGCAGGTCAAAAACTAAAATTTGGTAAAAACCACGGAAAATGAAAGAAAATTTTGTATAAGAACTTCCTTCCCAACAATAGAACTAGAAACTGAATTTAAGCAGAGTTATAGCAATCGCTAGATTTCAAGGTTTGGGCGGGTTGTCCGAAACCTCCTGGTTCTTTGTAGGCCTAGAGACCAAAGACCACTATGGTCTGTACCATAGGGCATGCATTCAATGGGAGCAGTGTCCACGGTGACTGGAACATCACACACTGATAGAAAATCTTTCTTTTCCTTTGACTGATTTTCATCAAACCTTCACTAATATGTTTCTTTCATGCTTCTGCTTTTATTAAAGCCAACGTATCTTCAGGGTGAACTATCCCTTTAAGACATACCTATCAATTGGCACTGCTACGGAGGGAAGAGGACCTGCATTGTCCGCCTTGACCTTGTGTCTGAGAGGTCGTCTGAATGACCTTCCATCATGGGTATCTGAAGGTCACAGCAAAGAAGAGGGACCATAGAAATAACAAAAGCAACCAGATCGGTCAGATAAGACTTCTTGATGGAAGGTTAAAAAGTGTCCACAAATAAACAACTGGTACAGTGACCTTATTCTCTTGACCACATGTACAGATACTTCAAACAGACCACTGAAGGTGTGGTGTTGTCATATCTATTCCCGATTCTAAACAACATCACTCAAGAGAGAGTATCACTGGTTTCAGTGTACATGCATGCCCAAGGGAAAATAGAACAACTTGTATGTATGAGGGTTAGGACATTGCCAACAAATATTACCTGTATTAAGATTTAGATTTTAAAAAAAAATCCCCATCTAACATCTTCTTCTTTACTGAAGGAAAAAAGGGTAGAAACAAGATGTATCATTCCGAACTTGAGTGAGAGAAAACAACAATATGAAAAACTGATTATCATTCAGGCTTTTTGCATTTTTTAAAAAACAAAGCGTTTTGAGATAAGCATCAACATTACTTTGCTAGATATCTATATTGAATTTAACACAACATGTGCATTTTTAACAGCTGTATAAGATACTAAATTACAAAAGAACATTCTATACTGTTAATCTCATGTGCAAATTACATCTGATTAGTTGATACTCAAACTTGGTCTTATGTCAGAAAGGATAATATATTAGTTTATCGAAGGCACACTCCAAATACAAGTACCGTACTCGATCCATAGAATTTGAGGAAAACAACCCAGGCACAGAAATAGCTAATTCAAAGTTAATAATACAGGCAACACAAAAGCACAAACCAAAGTAAAACAGCAGGTCAAAGAAAGCAAAGGTAGAAGTTAATACAGAAATTATTCCAGGTATTGTTATAAGCACGATATAATAAAGCATGTTAGAAGACATTCCCCAAATTAAACTAAATCACTTGTAGATGTACCCAATTGTACCACATGTCACCACAGGATTAGATTACGTGCAACCAGAATTGTACTTAATGTGTTATTTATCTTTAATTTTGAGCTAAAAGATGGTGATTAAGACTTGGTCATAATCTGTTAGAATTTAAATAGTTTTGGTGGTTTTGGTGTATGACCTTAAATGCAGTCAATAGGTATGGTTAGTATTGGGCCTTGGAACTATTCCTTTAAATTGTGTTTCTTTATTACCACATCACATATCATGAGTAAGGAATCACTGAGTTTCCCACACTGCAAGTTAATGCCAATACTTCTATCATAAATCCCCTGTCCTGTACTGCCCTACTCAGACAAAAGGAAGCAACTAACAAAAGAGACTTTTCTTGTAAATGAGCAAAATGTGTCTGTCACTTGCATTGGCATCAGTGCAATACCACTTGTGTTAGATAGATTATTTCGCAGCAAAATGAATATTTCTTGTCCAGATTTGGCCGTATATAGGGAATGCTGGGTACAACCTAAGAATACCAATAACGAAGATTTGAGTCATCATGTCACTCGCTTCCTTTTGTCAGAGTAGGGCAGTGTAACTTAATTACGTAATACACTAAGATAATCTATAAACTACATGCAATATTTCCAACTATAGATTTTAATTTAACATGACTTTCAGGCAGTTGGACATTCCTAACCCAAACTGAAAAAAAAATGAAGTCTTTCCCTCATACAATATAAAGACCGTAACATTGTCCTCGAGATTGGGGCAAGCCAGAGAAGAACTCGAGCATGATTTCATTCAATAGATTAGAAATGCCCCACAGTCTGAAAGCCAGTGTAAGGTTCAAGTTGACTCCTACTTCCTGTATCACTTTTTTTTTCTTCAACCATCTAATTGCTAATTACATGTAGGTGGTCTGTCAGAATTAACCATAGAGCTATATTTAGACACATAGCTCTATGGAATCAACAGGTCACCTTTTAATTCAATTTCTTTCTCCAACTTGATAATGATCTGATATTAGTGCATGAATACTCTAGATTCAACAGGTAACTTTTATTGCTAATAGCTATTTCTTATTTCTTTCAATTATGTTACTCATTGCAGATGAAATCGCTAGTGATAATCATGTGTCTCGCAATGTATGGTCAACAAAAAGATCACGTTTCGTGCGCTGCTGCAACACCTCGTCAGGTGTGATACAAAATTGTAGTGGGTAATTAGTTCTTTCAATTTGTTTGGTACATCCCAATTATGAAAACTAATAAAACACAATTTTTTTTTCAAATCCAATGTTTCCCCATCTACACATGGACAGCACTGGATGTAAAAGGTAACCTAACAGTAAGCCAGTTAAAACCCATCAAATGCCATCAATGAGTTTACTAAAAGCATAAATTTGTTTTTTATAAAGGATTTCTTTTAACTGTATCTAATTGAATTGCTGGTCTGAAAAATGCTGCCAGATCAAAACTTACAACAAGAAGAGGACAAAACTAATATCACCAATCTCCAAAGAGAAAAAGAAAAGACCCACACGCGTGCACATCTAGCATAAGCGTGACAGTGGAGAACGTGGAATGACAGATGAAAATGTGATGAAAATTGATGAAATGATTATCAATGATTGGTACATTGGTCTATTTTGCGTGTCATACTCACTTTGTTTCTCCGTCTATGGACCTACAACAGGTGCATGCAATGTGGTGAGATTAAAATCTATTACTACATGTGACACACAGGGGTAGAGGGGGGAATAATGAAATAAACATACACACAACAATATGATTCAATTTTAATCATGATTTTACAAAGTGTAAATGCTTTTTTGAATACATTCATCAACCCTGTTTGTGCCAGATAAAGTGCTGCTCTACTGGATTTGAATGTATTTTTTGTGAAAACAGACAGATGTGGCACACAAGGAGTTACAGACTATCGTTATAGTCTGTATAAAAAAAATCAGAAAGTTACATACATTTTAATAAAATCATGATTTTTACGAGTTGATTTGTATGCATTTCAACATTTAGTTATAATGGAGCTTACGCTTTAGAAGAATAACTTGGTACAAAGTTTTGACATTTATAAGTGGTAATTCAGAATACCACATTTGGTAACTCCTGGAAGGCGTTTCATGGATATTTTGCGTCTGACAAGCTGTCTTTCTCCGACAGTTACCATAGTAACAGTCAGAGGCTAGTGCCTCTTGGCCAATCAAAACCGAGGATTTCATTGAAGTTGTCAGCACTGACCATTTAGTCAGTGCTGACAACATTCATGAAACGCCCTCCTGTAGCACCTAGTAGCAACATATACATGTACAGATGATCATGCATGGAACATATCAATCAACACATGGTCTGAAACAATGATACAAGCTATTTTCTACACTGTCAGATCTACTACAGATTTCAAGATGAATGCATACTAGAATGATTTATGTGAGCATATCAACATTTTGAAGCATGTCATTACGGAGCTGGGAACAAATACATTTTTGTGGATTACAAATTCTTGATCTAACTTTTCTTCTCAATATCCAGAATCGAGGAACACAGATTTTGAGCATGTTTTTTATAGGCAGGGTTTGAGCAATTACAACTTACACCTGTATTAGATTAATACTTCTCATTAAATTCATCACAGATGCATTGTAAGACTTTCAGGAAATGACTGCACATGTATCTAATGTTTTCTATCTTTGCCCCAAAACACTTCAAAGTATCTTATTTTGTTTATAAAAATGCTATAAATCCATGTAAAATCATCCAGCCAGTTGGCATCATCTGATATGGAATCAAAGAAAGAATCCATATAAAGCTGTCTTTTGTGCCTTGAAGGAGAGTATAATGAATCTGAAATAATAATTTCATTGATACATCCTTGTTAAGATTCAGGTATTATGGTAAAGGCGTAGTCAACACATGCTACACATGCTACTAGCCAGGGATGGGGAATAGGATCACAAAACACACTACACAAAATGCAGGACATGGTAGGCATTCTCATTTCAAACTTATACAGCAGGAGTCAGATTATTCGCACAAAATAATCATAGAGTGTACAATGGATTAAAATATCTGCTATTAAAGTTGTCTACAATGGATATCATTATGTTTATTGAGGCCATACCTGGACCAGGTTTAGAGCGTCTGTGTGGGCCGAGACCGGCCGCGGCGGCGTCGAAACCGAAGAGCTGGGGCTGGCGGTTATTTCGGCTGTACTGCAGCAGGACCACGTCCAGGGCCAGGACTAGGATGCAAACTAGGATCAGGTAGAACAGGCCCCGCACGATGCTGGGGGCCTGCCGGTCTACTAGTCGCAGGAATCCCCTCGCCATGGCGCTGCACTCTCTCTCTCTCTCTCTCTCTCTTTTAGATCAGGGGCAGAAGCGCTGAGAAGGCACAAACAACCAGAAACAATATGTCCATTTAACTCTTTGTACGCCATGTGTGTATATTTTTCACTCATAATACACACAGTCAATGGGCTTGGTAAGGATAGGACAGGTGATGAGAAAGAGCAGGCTGAGCTGGTATGGTCATGTGGATAGGAGAGAAGAGACCCACTGGCTCCAGAAAATACTAAATTTCAGAGTTGTTGGGAGGGATCCACGCGGGAGACCTCGCAAGACATGGGAGGAAACAATCAAAGCAGACAGAATAGTGTTGAACGTTACCCACTCAAATGACAGGACAGTATGGAGTAGAGCCATCAAGGAAATGAACGGTCTAACCCCATAAAATGGGAAAAACGCGGACCTTAAACGTTGATGATGATGAGTATTACACACAGGTACCATACAGCTCACAAATGGTTAAAGGGTTACTAAATTAGAAAAATAAGTTCCCACTTATCTAAGCAAAATTATCCACTAAGAACGAATTTCATATTCGTTTGCCGCAATAAAGTCTCATTTTGATGAAAATTTGAAAAAACGCAGGCCTCCAGTGACGTATAGATGAGAAGTCAAAATTCCATAGATTGTACAGAAGTCAAGAATAGACCATTTTCATAATGTATTCACAACTTTCCCCCTAACTGCGTAGTAACGCGTTATTGCATTCACTTGTATCTTGTAATCCAGATTCAATGGAGGGAAGGCACTTCGAATCTATTAGTTGTTGCTACTCAGACAAACCTCAGACAAGCTTTGGGATTCCCATTAGTAACATATTGTTTGAATTGCATGAATAAAACATTTTATTTACGCCGTTGGCGTTTATGGCATTTTTTTTTTTCAAATTTTCGTCAAAATGAGACTTTATTGCGGCAAACGAATGTGAAATTCGTTTTTAGTAGATGATTTTACAGAGATTAGTGAGAACTTATATTTCTAATTTAGTAACCCTTTAAACGGGTGGTGTAGTAAATTGATGTACACGTATGGCTCACAATAACTAGGGACTCCACTGCCGGGCAATAATGCCAGGTAATATGGGCAAGAAAGCATTAATATCGGTAATCGTAAATTGTATAGTATTGTCATCATCACTATGTCATAATTAATATAATTGTTGCTGCTAGTGATAATCTATCTCGCAATGTATGGTCAACGAGATCTAAAAAGATCACCACGTTTCGTGTGCCACTGCAACACTAAAATTGTAGTAAGTAGGGGGTTAATCCAATATCAATATCCGCCTCAAACTCAAACCCAATTATTTCAATCGAGACAACAGGATTGATATCCACGAATTTTGAATTCGTACCATATGCTGCCATGACACTCCCCGATCACCCTGTATCAACACGGATGACCTTTGACCCCATCATTCTCATGACGACACATGTGGTATTACCCAAGGATCATTTGTACCAAGTTTGATTGCAACTGATGCAGAAATAAAGAAATGAGAGCAAGTTAAAGAAAAACAGACCAACAGACTAACAGGAAAAAGGATCACTAGGTCTCTACCGAACTTCGTTCAGGCAAGACAAAAATGGTAGTGGCATTGGCTTGGTTGTAAGATTTGCACATTAAATCAATACTTGCTAAACTGCCATGACACCACAATACTCTTTGTCTGAGCACCTTTTTTAATGCATATCAAATGTCAAAGGGTGTAAATTACCAGTGTAAAAATACCTCAATGGTGCATTAACAGCAAATGTAATTGCTGACATTGCACACGAATTCAAACTCACAGCTTTACTTGGCAGGGTAAATTTACTACCAACCTTACAAAACATCTCCTAGCGCAACGTCAGAAAACCTCTAAAAGCTGGACGTCTCCTGATGCCAAGTCACAATGGAGGAGGTGTCTATACAGGTACAGGTATGACACCGATGTCTGGGAGACAGAGTGAAGAATTGCTGGGTGTGCAGCTATGCCAGCTCAAGGTGTTGGGGTGTTTGGGGGCGTGCTCCCCGGCGGCTAGCAAAGAACCACACCGGCAATCAGGTAGACATCACCACATCACACTTCCTGCATGGAAGCAACAGAACATAACTTTAACTCTTTCATTACTATCTACGGTCTAGCTATGTACAACTATATGTGCAGTAATTAGGGGGGGGGGGGTAGAGTATTTGTAAGATTTCCTATGGATAGTAAGTTTTTATTTGCTTAATTGCAAAATATAGTTATTTATCATTGCTATCTCTTTACACTTAATTAATCATTGCTGCAGAAATGCTGTGGTTTTGGATGACAAAAAGCAAGACAAATCTATAATCATTACATCCTTCAGGATATAATGTTGAAGTCAACTATAAATGTGTTTGAAATTGTTGTCTTGATACACGAAAACTGTCATCGGAATGTTGGAGAAATGAAGGTAAAAGTGCCCATAAACTTACCAGAACAATACCCTGCATGTACAGACAGTATGCCTTGTGTTCACAAGCTCATGTTGCACAGAATCACCATCAGAGTCTCACACCTTGTCCTAGCGCTGCTGAGAGTGAGAGAAAAAAAGAGAGAGGAGGATAAAAGCTAAATTCTACCTGGCATGGAAGCTGTGCCTCAGTACTGTACCCCCCACCCCCCCCCCCCCCCCCCCACCTCATTAGCAATATGATAATGTGCACTAGTGACAAATGTGGACGTCTCTGCCCCACCCCTCCCCCCTCCAACTCTGACTCAATTACTGCCATCACCGCTACCTTGAAATTGAAAATATGGCAATTCCATTCCCACCAGATCCTATGAAATCCCTCTGGAATGCCTGCTTTCATTATTCTTTTACAGTAAATTCAGCTCTAGAGGCGAAGATTATTGGATGCCCTCTGACCTGCGAACATTATCCAGGGGGACAATGCTTGCTTGTTCTCCTCAAAAGTGAGTTCTGGCACAATTTCATGAACATGTTACAGTCCCATGGGTATGGCGATATGCAACAAACTGATGGGCTCTCATAGCTTGGCAATAAGAGGGTTTAAGAGAGCTAGCTAGCCCATGGGTACCAGTCAAGAGGCAGGAATGGTAGAACCTGCAAGTGCATTTGAAATCTGTCTGAGTCTTCAAGCTTGCCAGTGAACAATATTTACAATGTTCATGTACATGTATGCACGTTGCATACAAACAGGTTTTATTGCTTGCCCAAGTTTGTTGATGTCTTCTTCAACAATAAGTACTGTAAGTTTGTTGCCCAAGTACTACAACTTCTGTTTTAAACACCAATTATGGAGCTACATGTATTGCACATGTACATGTGTGATAGCTCCACGCACCCATCACATGCACCTCACATGGAAACTTTAAAAGAAAAATCATGAAATGCTGTAATAAATGCCTGTTTGCATTTCAATAACCTACTTACTGCATGTCATGTCTTCTCCACAGAACTTGTCAAGCACTTCTGAACTTGATCTTATTCTTCCCGCTAAATTAGAACAAGGAGCAGAAATGACCCTGTAGGCTCTTGCAATGCACACACTATTGTTTGACCACAGAATACCTCCTACACGCATATGTGGCTTGTAATACTGGGACAATATGACAATACCATGATGCTGAATTTAGCACTTTGCCCTCAAGAAGAAGGTAAACACAAGATTTGGTATTAACCAAGATGTGGTATTACTCACTCGCAAGAAAGCAAGCTGTCAAGCTGATATCATCAGATATGCACTCTACTAGAGTCATAAAATGTACAAACTCTGTATACAATGTTAACACTAAATGTAACATACATTAGCCTGCTACATAGATAATGCTACACTTCAAATTATAAGACATTAGATGCATCTTTAGATGCTTAAGTTAAAGGGTATATACTGTACTGGCAAGAAAAAAAGGTCTTCAAAAGGTGATCGTGAGCAATCTTCTTGCCAATGGTCTTAAATTCATGTATTGTCCATTTTAGAAACTTGCTGAAAGCTATTGAACTCATATGGTCCACATTTGAAGTAATTAATGATTAAATCACAAATCCTCGAAATGTTCGACCCGAACAATTTGAGGATTTGTGATTTAATCACTAATTACTCTAAATGTGGCTAATTTGGGGGCAAATAATTTTCAACAAGTTTCTAAAATGGGCAATACATGAATTTTAGACCACTGGCAAGAAGATTACTCACGTTCACATTTGAAGGCATTTTTGTCTTGCCAGTACAGTATGCCCTTTAATCATGGGTTATGAGACAGACACACTACAGGGTGCATGTTTGCTCTGCAAATGTGTATTGAAATGGAATATTGTATGTTTAATCAACATAACAAAGAGAAATAACCAGAAGATAAAAATCAAGATTTATGTTTCGAAGACCGTTCAATGCATAACACAGGTTAAAGCACAGCTTTTAAAATAGGTCCTTCGATGTTTTTGGATATTTGATTCTTATATCCTGAAATATTACCATCTCTAGGGGAAAAAGTTGAAAGCCACTATCATCTTCATGTGATGGTTAAGGAAACAAAGTTTTATTCAACATATATGGGTAACACATAATGTTTTAAATTTTACTTAAATAAGATCAAATATACAATTTGTGTATGACAACTGCAGCACCTCTGTTCATGAATCCCTTCATAGGCCCAAATTCACAAAGAGGATATTAAATCCTAAATTCTAATCCATTCTTTTCAGAGAGGAATGCTACATATAGCAGTCTGGATACATACTGCGAGGAAAGTTCTTATATGTGTTTTCTTCCATCTTCCCTGGTTTTACACATTATTGTTTTTTGCCCTAAAGGGCTACAGCTACACTGTCTTTAAATTATGCAAAAAAAATTACTATCAGGCTTAGCCATACATGTAGGGCTAAGTTCAGGTTTAAAGGGGCAGTCTACACTAATAATGTTTGCTAAATGCCAACAAAAATTGTTGAGTTTTTATACATATTGGACGAAAAAGAATCAAGTTTTGGTTGTTTGAAGCATACAGTGCTGTAATGTTGCAACAAGGAGAATGAAGCATCGAACTCCTAGAAGGATTGATAAAATGTACTCAAAGTCTAAAACCAAGAATGCTTTAGCCTTGAAAATGAAGATCTTCAGATATGATGGTTGGTTCACAAACTTGGGGTTGTCCATCCTCAAAATAATATTTATAAAATTAATATTTAATAAACAAAATTAAAAAATACTGCTGTTGAATGTAAGGTATGTAGAGAAGCTCATGAATCAATGTCAATATCAAAGTTCATTAACCTTTTGCTTGACAGATAAACTGTTGCCCTAGACTAGATGGGATTTTTAAGTATTACTTGTGAAAAAAGGGGCACATGTGGTGCACACGAAGGGGGTAAAGAGAGCATATAATCATTCTAGTGTTAGTATCCATTCACAGTGAGTGCTTTCATGTGCTTTCATGTGCATTCATGTGCATTCATGTGCATTGGTGTATAGCCGCAGTTTAAAACCGTGGTATATTTACACCGCAAAATACACCGCAGTTTTTTGCGGCTTCTTCCCTTTCTTCTTTTTCCGTTTCCCTATGCCAATTCCTTTGAGCTGTAGTGTAGCTGGCCCAGTGACATTTCACGTTGATGGAAATAGCCAATGGATGCAAAAGCCAACTATAGAGGGTCTACATGAGCGTCATATTGTGGCCAGGATTTCAGTTTCTGAATCTACATAAAAAAGAAGACAATTGCTCTATGACCTTGACTTGACCAACCCTTAAAGATTGTCCGTCCCTTTTGCAAGCTTAAATTTTGAAGTCGTCTATCACGATCGTAAATTGAAGAAAGTGTGATTCAAGATCATTTCTAAGAATATAGCATGTTGAAGCTTTCTGTATATGTAAAAAAATTCAGCCGTTAAATTTCAAACCGACTTTTTTCGTACCACGAAAAAAGTATTAGTCTTTGTTACAGTATCTATGTGGCAATTATACGTGTCTGAAATCCTAATTTTATGAGTAACTACCAAACTTTGGAGATGATTCCTTCCATAGAACATTTTTTTTTTCATAATGCGTTTTATAATTTAATAAACAGATTAATCAATAAAGCAGATATTTCAACACAAACTGCTAAGAGCCTGAGGTAAAGACTATTAATCAGACGTTGTTTACGTGCATTATTTGAATTTTACACTACGTATCAGTTTCAAATTGTGAATATAGAGCTTGCTAACACTTCTCTATATGTTTTGCCAATGTTTCGATGGTTTTGTGGTGATCTGAAAAAGGGACTGGCTGTCTTTAACGTGCCTGTCGTGCCAGTGCCACATGTTAATTTTGTTCGCCATTTGCTCTTTATGCTGCACTTAAGCATTTTTGCACAAGTAAATCCCAAAGAGCAGCGTTTAATTGAAATTACATTTTTGGACATACCCCCCGTTCCGAGGAGCCAGATGCAATCTCCGCGAATCCAACGTCCTACAGAGACTGATTTTTCGGTCAAGGCATAGAGTAGCACTTTGTGTGGCATGAAAAGGGTAAACATCTCAAGCTTTAAGAACCATGCATGGTATTAGATCTACTAAAAAAAAAACATAGAGCCATAGAGCCTGGATTGGTTGACACTTCACAAAAATGTAGTTTATTTGGGGTCTGGCTGGCTTGGTCTTGCTACAGGAATAACCATCTCATTCAGAATTTTTAAAATCAAAATTACATAGCGGCCTACCGGGCATAGTCACAGAAGCCAGATGCAATCTCAGCAGATCCAACGAACGGTTTATTGCAATTTGGTCCAATCACAGTTGGTCCACTCACCATTTCGTCTACAAGGAACCCCTTAAAGATACCGTTTTAGATTAAGATAGTGGGTTAACTTATCAACAACTCTAATCTTCACCATAACCTCAACCGTTAAGCCTAATCCAGACCCCCAACCCTAACCCATATCAGCATGAGATGGTAGACGAAATGTAAAGTGGACCAACTGGGATTGGACCAAATGGAAAATGATCCAATGACCTATACAGAGACTGAATTTTCAGTCTATTAATAATGGAAATTTGAACTTTTCCTTTATGAATTCTGATCATTATGTATCATTACACGAGGACTGAGCTGTACCACTTCCGATTCAGAGTTAGCAATCTCTTTGAGAAAAAGTTTGATCAAAATAACAATAGGCAATTAGGCATGATACTCTATTGATCAGGAATATCATCTTGTTCTGAATTTGAAGTCAGTACAGGGTAGTCATTCTAATGGCATGGTATGCATAAACAGGCCTTGGTCTGCAGTCTGTGGATTGTGGGAAAATCAAAATCATCAAGTTACAGTTATGAACATCACGTA